>DF360826.1:58040-86907 GCA_000787875.1 Solanum virginianum | reverse complement strand
CCAATAGATAATTACTACTATGAATTTACCTATTATCTACACTACCTAAACGTGTTGATTCAATAGAAAAATAAATATCCACATGTAAAAAGAAGCACGACAAGAAAATCTTGGGATCAAAAATAGGGGAAGTTATGGACTTGAGGCTACTCAGACTTCACCTTAATCCATAACTTCCATAACCAACTAAAATAGGATACTTTGTCCTCAAAATAACAACACAAAGAAAAGATAAAAGGGGTGTACCTTGGGTTGCCTCCCCGGAAGTGCCTGAGTTATTGTTGCGGCACGACAAGAAACTTTTGCATTTATGCCTCTTCATGGTTCCAATCTTCCACCGTTTTGATCTCTTCCATGTTACCCATGTTTTTACCCTTTGTCCATTGGCTCTAAAAGTTTTGCTGTCCCTGCTCTCTAACAAGATCGCACCATGACTAAAAACACATACAACTCTAAAAGGCCCCATCCACTTTGATTTGAGTTTTTCAGGAAACCACCTTAACCTGGAGTTGTAAAGCAATACCATGTCTCTTGGAGCAAAATAGCAATCTTCAATTCTGCGATTATGCTGAACCTTCATTCCTTGTTTGTACAAAGTAGAGTTCTTATATGCTCGCAGCCTAAACTCATCAAGCTCATTCATTTGCATCAACCTTGAGGTGGCAGCTTCATGCCAATCTAGATTCAGTTTCTTCAATGCCTACAATGATTTATGTTTAAGTTCAACTGGTAAGTGATAGGCCTTTCCAAAACCTAGTTGATACGGAGACATGCCAATGGGAGTTTTGAAAGCAGCCTGGTAGGCCCATAAGCATCATCCAACTTCCTCGACCAATCAGTACGATTCACGTTCACCATTTTGGATAAGATTTGCTTTATTTCCCTATTTGATACTTCCACTTGCTCACTAGTTTGGGGATGATACAGGGTTGCCACACGGTGCTTCACACCATATCTTTCAAGGTTGCAAAAATAGAACCTCCATCATTGATAATTGCCCGAGGCATACCAAATTTGGAGAAAATATATTTTTAAAGAAATCCTATAACACTCTTACCCTCATTTTTCGGTAGAACTACTACTTCCACCCACTTGGAGACATAATCAACTTCAACCAGAATGTACTTGTTACCATGAGAGCCAACAAAGGGTCCCATAAAATCAATTCCCCACACATCAAATAGTTCTATGACCAAAATGTGATTTAGAGGAAGTACGTGCCTTCGTGAAACTCCTCCTTCTCTTTGACATCTATTGCAAGACTTTAAATAATCATGGGCGTCTTGGTGTATAGACATCCAGTAATAGCCGCACTGCAACACCTTATAAGCCGTTCTAGCTCCACTATAATGGTCACCAACCAATGAAGAGTGACGTGCTTTGAGAATGCTCATCATCTCTACCTCTGGGGCACATTTATGGATGATACCATCCACATAAATACAAAACAAATAAGGGTCATCCCAGAAGAATTTCTTTACCTCATACATGAACTTGCAACGTTGGAGGGTGTTCAAATCCAGGGGCACTATATCACTTACCAAATAGTTAGCATAGTCTGCAAACTAAGGTATAAGATCATGTGATGCAGCCAAAACTCTTTCATCAAGAAATGAATCATTTATGTCCAGCCCATCATTAAACTATATCATAGCCTCATCTTCCAATCTCAAAAGGCGATTGGCAACCTAGTTTTCTTACCCTTTTCTGTCAATCACATCAAAATTGACTTCCTGCAAAAGAAGTACCTATCTAATCAACCATGGTTTTACATCTTTCTTCGCCATCAGATATTTGAGCGACGTATGGTCAGTATGCATAGTCCCTTTAGCTCCTAACAAATATGAACAAAATTTTTCAAATGCAAACACCAACACAAGCAACTCTTGTTCAGTTATAATATAATTCTTTTGGGCAACATTCAGTGCTTTCTTAGCATAGTAGATTCGATGCAGGACTCTCTCTCTTTGTTGTCCCAATACCACACCAAGTGCAACCCCACTCACATCACACATAAGCTCAAATGGTTACCAATCTGGAGCAATAATAATGGGTATTGTGGTTAGCCTTCTTTTCAATTCTTTGAAGGCGTACATCCATGCCTCATCAAATACAAACTTTGTGTCTTTTCCTAACAACTTACACAAAAGTTGTGAAATTTTAGAGAAGTCCTTTATAAAGTGATGGTAGAATCCGATATGGCCTAAAAAAACTTCTAATACCTTTTTCTGAAACTAGTGGTGGAAAATTCTCTGTCAAATTGATTTTTTCTTTATCTACCTCAATTCCCTTGCCTAAAATTTTGTGATCAAGTATGATGCCCTCTTTGACCATGAAGTGGCATTTCTACCAATTTAATACCAAGTGACTCTCAACATATCTCTGCAACACATCGTACAAGTTTAAAAGGCATTTTTTGAAGGACTGACCTACGACACTAAAGTCATCCTTGAATACTTCAATTGTACTTTTGACTATATCTAAGAAGATAGACATTATGCATCTTTGAAATGTGGCTGGAGTATTACAGAGCCCAAGGGCATTCTCTTAAATGCAATGGTACAATATGGGCATGTGAAGGTTGTCTTTTCGTCATCCTCAGGTGTAATAACAATTTGATTGTACCCAAAATATCCATCAAGAAAACAATACCATCCCTTTTCTGCTAATTTGTCAACCATCTGATCCATGAATTGCATAGAAAAATGATCCTTTTCGATCGAAGCATTTAATTTCCTATAGTCTATGCACACTCTCCACCCAGTGACTGGTCTCATGGGGATTAACTCATTCTTTTCATTCAGTACCACTGTGATGCCTCCTTTCTTTGGAACACACTACACTGGGCTCACCTAGTCACTACCAGTAATTGGGTAGATCGCTTCTACATAGGGATCAACTTGTTCTTTTCATTTGGCACCACTGTGATGCCCTCTTCTTTGGAATACACTGCACTGAGCTCACCCACTCACTGTCAGCAATTGGTAGATTACTCTTGTGTCTAGCCACTTGATGATTTCTTTCCTCACAACCTCTTGCATTGGGGGATTCAACCGCCTTTGATGTTCAATACTCAGCTTATAATCCTTGAATAGCTGAATCTCATAAGAGCATATCCTAGGGGGTATGCCAATAATGTCTGTAATTATCCACCCAATTGCTCTTTCGTACTACTTGAAAACTACGACTAGGGCTTCTATTTGGGCTTCACTTGACTTTGCTGCAATGATGATAGGTAATGTACTATTCTCTCCTAGGTATGCAATTTTAGATGTGATGGTAATGCTTTCAATTCTAACTCTGGTGGAACTTCTACCGAGGGTTTGTAAGTGGTGTTTCCCTGTTCTATAAACCTAGCTCCAACCTTTCTTGTCACTTTAGTCTAAATGACACCCCAAGAGCATTCACTATTTCCTCATAACCAGGGATGTTGTCACCATCAAAGTTCATCAACACAACTGCTAATAGGTTAACCCCAAGCCTTTAGTCTATCGGAATCTTGGCCTCGTCATCCTCACCCATTAAAATCATTGAGATAACTTGGAACTCAGAACTCTTCCCATCCTACTAACCTATTTGAAACACCACTGCTTTTTCACCAACTCTAAAAGTGAGTAAACTCTTCTCCATATCTACTAATGCTCGATCGGTGGCCAAGAAAGGTCTACAGTCTAGTATAATAAAATCTGCGGGGAATATAAATTTGTCTACCTACACCAACACATCATACAAGATCTCCACAGGCTTCTTGACTATTCTGTCTGCCATCAATAACCGCATTTTTGTAGCTACTAAGCTCCCAAAATCAAGCTTTCTAAAAATAGCAAGAGGCATTAAGTTAATGCTAACCCCTAAATCACATAGCACTTTGGCAAATGCTAGTTCTCCTACAGTACACTGTATAGTGAATGCACCTAGGTCTTCATGCTTATTCACTAAGGACTTTGTAGTGATGGCACTACAACATTGAACATTTCTGGAGAGGTCTTGGCTCGATTCTAGCTTCCTTTTGACTAGATCTTTCATCCATTTGGTATGCTCTGGCATCCTTTCAAGGGTCTCAACTAACGGCCGGTCCACTGATAATACTTTTAGCAATGTTAATAACTATTCAAGTTAACCCTCTTCCTTGCTTCTTCTAAGCCATGGAGGGAAAGGAGGATGAGGCCTTGAAAAGGTTTTGTACTTCTTAGGTTGCTCTACTATGTTATATGCCTGGGTTCGTTCATTCATTCTTTTCTTATAGTTCCTATCTTTGTCCTTTTGCATAGGGGGATCTATTGTGCTCTTGCCACTCTGAGTCATCACCACCATGCAATGCCCTTCATTTTGACAATTCTGAACTGTATTGCTTGGTAGGGTGCCCTTTTGACATTAGTTCAGTTTTGAAGAAACTTGTCCAAATTATTGCTCAAGTTGCTTGATTGCCACTGACTGAGACTCTATCTTTTCATTAATACTTGAGATATCCGCTTTCATTACCTTTAGAGTCTCATCTTGATGGTTTGCTCGCTTCAACAACTTTTCAAACATATCTTTGATCCTAGAATTGCTTGATCCAGTATCACAATTATGTGATGGCAAATAAGGACCATTTCTGTAGCCCTCTCTTCTCCATTTTGCATCTAGAACTCTTTCTCTCTCAGAGTATACACCTCTATTATCTCTGTACATCCCATCACGGTTAAAGTTCTGACCTTAATTCTCGGAACCTTGCCTCTAATAGTCCGAATTGGACCCTTGGGGTTTGTTCCGGAAACCCGCCACTTGGTTGCTCACATAATAGGCATCCTCATCAAAGAATTGATCATCATACATAGGATTAATTGGGGGTTGGTGAGCTATTGCCTTTATGCTAGCTTGGTTTTGCTTCAAAACCAAATCCATGTTCATACGGAGTTGGCAAGTTGCTCCACAATCTCTTCATTTGCTTTAGCCTACTCTGCATCAGAGATTAAAAGCTTTTTGGGTTTGGTCGGGATCATGATAGTAGGCAGGGTTTGATGTTGGCCACTACTAAACAACATTAATCATGAAGGGAAATAAATAATACATGCAAAATCCCAATCATAGACATGCACAAAGCCTAGGTCATCTCAAGTCAACTACCTATGGTTCTCACAACCCCAAGTTGTGAGTGTTTAGCTACTCATGGCTAAAATAAAATACAAAAAAAATGCACATAATAGTCATAGTTGAGAGTTTCACCAATAAAAATGGAGAAGATAAGCACCACAAGTTGCAAACCCATAAGCTTGATTGATAAACAATGAGTACAAAGAGAGGTTTGCAATCCCCAAAATAGGTTTCCCAAAATAAACAATAATCTACTTTAAAAACCTAAGAAAAGCTTCAAGATGTAATAGAGAAATGTCTACTGTTCGAACTCTCTCAAAGAAAACCTAACTTAAATTATTTATAGTATTTACAAAATAACCCTAAGAATTATACAGAAAAGACAGTTAGCATCTGATAAATTTCATAGTTATGACTCATAGGTTGGCGTACAAGTCATAGTCAGGGTCTCGTATCAAGTTCTTGGCATCTTAGACTGAACTGGTACGACCCATAGGTATGAGTCGTTACTCAAGCTATGACTCATATGTTGGTCTCGTAGTCGTGGTCTTTAATTTTTGGTCTAGCATTTTAGCTCTCTGATTCTTGCTACGAGTCCACCTACATAAGTCGTAATGTGTCTTACCACTTGTAGCCTGGGCTCATAGGGGTGACCTTCACTTGGCAAATCTCTAATTTTTGGTCTCTGATTTCTGCTAGGACACAACCTACGACTTGTATTGTGAGCTATGATTCGTATGAGGGCTCGTATGGCCTATGCTTCTGTAAAATCTATAACTTTTCTTCAAACCAACCTAACTTTTCTACAAGATTAACACAAAAACACATTAAAGTACTAAAAAGTTACTTTAAGAACTTATAAAATCCCTTGTTTTATGCACCAAATGTTCTATAATTTGATAGCACATCACCCGTAGAGTTAGATCTCGATTCTCTAATGAGCCTGTCTTTGAGTTGGGAGGTTGTTAAATGGTAGTAAGGGAGGTAGGTCCATTTCTTATATTAAGGTACAATGGGGTTCTAGAAGGTCGCGTTTGTCATCTTATGAGAGATGGAGGTGTAGGACCTAAGTTATTTTGTTATTGAGTTGTTGTTAGTGGTAGATGGGGCCTTGAATGTCCTTTTTGATATTTTTGTTTTGGGGTAGTGTCTTTTGGTTTGACTAGTACACTGGTTATACTTACAGGTCTCTTGGATAAGATCTCTTAGCCCCTACTCTAATATGCTTTTGGTGGTTTTGGTGATGATATAATGGTTAGTCTCCCTAATGAGGTAGTACATGTGAGTCATTTGAGGATAGTACTACAAAGTTTAAGAAAGAAGGTTGGATGCTAGAAAAGAGAAATGGAAATTTTGGTTGTAAGAGGTTCCCTACCTAGGTCGTGCGGTGGCGGGTGATGGTATTAAGGTGGACCCTAGAAAGACAAAGGTGATTAACTATTAGACTAGACCTTGCCTCCCCTGGGAGTTAGGAGCTTTTTGGGCTTAGTGGGCTAATACCGGAGGTTGTGAATAGGTTACCCTCTATTACTTCTCATATGACTTAGTTGACCCTAAGTAAGGCCTATGTTGTGATCTACATTTTGAGTGGGGTGATTTTTGATATGTTGAGGAGTTGATATTTCTTGTGTTATTTCCTGGTGCTAGTAGGACTCATGGGTATGATGGTTGATCTTTGATTCCTTCCAATCGAGGAGACCAAAAATTATTTTCAAGAAAACCTACATGGATTTTGCTTACTTTAATTTTGGATTTTGAATATTATGATTCCTAAAGTTCTATTGATGCATGGGTAATGTGATTTAAACTATTATATGAGGATTTACTTTGTGTTTATGAAATTATAAGCATGCATGTCTCCTTTTTGAATTATTCATGCATAAGAGATTACACTATGGATTTAAATATGGAATTAATTATGTTTTCACTTCAATTTCATATTATAAATATTAATTTTAGATTGAGACTTAATTACCCATGTCACTCCCTCATTGGTCATAGAATATGCATTCACGTACATGGATTATTTTGAGAAATTATGTTATGGGTTGAGCCAAATTTTGTTTTATGGTACGAATTTGACAAAATATTGGTTATGACAATAATATGATCATAAATATGTCTTTGGTTTTTGGCTCATTGAGCATTTGGGGTGCTTGCACTATTTTGCGTATGAATGGGCTAATCCTATGCATGGATATTATGACTAAGAAATTATGATTTTGACATTTGAGCCTAACTATGAATTATTATGAATGGTGTTTGGCTTTTAACCCCAATTGTGCATTGAAATGATTTTGAAAGAAAAATGATTATTGCCTCTTTGAAAGTATGTATATGTATATTATAAGTATTCTTGTGGGATGATGACTTAGCACCGATAGATTGAGAGGGGGGGTCAATAAGGGTTGCCCCATGTTCTTGTTGCATAGAGCCTTGTCTTGTGATCTTCATTGAACTTAGCTTGATGGGTTGGAAGTCTTGTGGTAGTTTGGACGACTTATATAGTATGCTTTTAATGAGTGTAGAACCGATAAGGTTGTAATATGATGGTTAAGGTCTTAAAACCCTACCTTGATATGTTTGAGGTGGTCTCTAGTGATGAGGTATCGATTTATTTAGAGCTTGGGAATCATTTGGGATAGTGTTGCAAGTCTTGGAGGATGAGAGGGTGTGTGGTAAAGATGATATGTGTGCATTGTAGATAGCAAGAAGGTGGTTAGAATTCTTTAAGGATTATGAATGTGTGTGTATTATTTTTCCCCAGTAAGGCTAATGCTGCGATCAGTGCTCTAGGTAGCCTAGCATGTGTTGTTGATGGTGGCAAAGAGGAGACTAGTAGGGCCCATTGGTTGGTTAGGGTGGAAGTTAGGTTGAGGGAAGTTCAGCATGGTGGTGTAGTGTTCTTGATGGTTCCAAATCTTCTTGGGTTAAGAGGACTAGATTAAGTAAGGCCTTGATTCCCGTATTATTAGAGTTAGAAGTTTTTGGTGAGAGAATAATAGAGTAGAGGTTGTCTCCCAAAGAGGAGATGGCAGTTGTGGTACCAAGTAGGTTAGTGTATTTAACATTGACAATTTATTTGAGGATTGTGAGCCCTTATAGAGTGTAGAGGAAGATTGGTAAGCTTGCATAAGTCTAGGGAATTGCCTGTGGATGCAGATATGGTTCGTCCGATTCTTCATGCTTCAAGGTAGATGGGATATATTTGTGACTCTAGTACTATAGTACTCCTGGAAATTGTGGGTGATATGGAGGACAAGTTTGCTTAGAGGAGGGTCCCGGTGGAGATGTTGGATGGATGAGCGGAGAAGTTGATTGATGAGGATGTGGTGTTCAATAAGGCCCTCTTGAAAGGATCATTAAGTCAAAGGTGTCTCCAAGGAAGCCAAAGCGGTCTTACGGGAGCGATATTCATACCTCGTTCACTCTAATCAAGCCTAAGACAGTGACTAGGTTCTTCATGTGATTTCAAGTCTTATGTTTCAGCCCCTATGTCGTTCATATGCATTCATGTTTAAGTTGACAAATTTATGATGATTTTACAATTATGTTGAGATTTTAAAAATGGTGTTTTAAATGTTATGTTGCATTCTTGTTGGGGCTGATTTATTCATGATTGTTCTTCTCTTATAAGTTTCTTTTACATTCGGTGACAAATATTAGGAGATATTGAAATGACCTCAAAAAGTGCCCAAAAATGTGCCTCGAAATGCCTGAAATTTTAAGTTTCAAAATGTAATGTTGCATTCTTGTTAGGGCTATTTTGTTTTCACCACTCTTGTCAAGTATGTTTCCTTTACATTCGGGGACGAATGTTCCTAAGGGGGAGTTATTGAACTAACCCCAAAAAGTGCCCAAAAATATGCATCAAAATACCTAAAATTTTAAATTCCCTATATCTCAAAATTCATGCGCGATATCAAAAATCCAACTTCATATTCTTGTTTAGCAGATCAAAATTAAGGGAAAAGGGTCTAACCCTGATTTTAGAGTGAACAATTCACAATTTAAAAATTCCAAGTGACGAATTCCAGAATGAAATTCGCATCTGGGGCGCGTCTTTGGTTTAGTTTTTATTTTCGGTCCAAGACTTTTAAGCCTTGGGCCTTATCCTTCCCACACGAGAAAACACCTATACTTAGCCAAATTTCACCCTTATATCATCCTAAACATTTCCCAAAACTCCCCAAAACACAGCCATATTTTCACTCCAAAATTTAAGTATCAAAACCCTCATCCGGAACTAAGGATTTTCTTCAAGCTTCAAGCCTCCATTTTCAATCTTCACCAAGAGTTTCTCCAAAGCTAAGGTATGTAGTTTATCGCCATTGGGTTCTTCCACCCATGGTGCCCTAATCTCCGTTTTACTCAATTTGCATGATTTAATGTTGATTTTACATGTGGGTCTTGTATATTAAGATATTTACTGCACATTGATTTGAGTTCATGAAAGTGTGGTTGATTTAACATGTTTTGCGCTCTAGATCTTGGATCTAATGCTAGATTTGATAAGGGGTTTTGATGTGAATGTCTTGGGGGTGTTGTAAGGTGTTGATTGATGGTTTTAGAACATATTTTTTTGCATGATTTCATCTCTAAATTTCATGGTCTTTTACCCCTATTACACCCCCCCTAAGTGTTCGATAAAGTGTGGGTCTAAGAACTTGGATAATCGAGTTGGGAGTTTGTACCCATTAACCAAGGTAAGGGTTAGTACTTTTCCACCTAGTGATGTGGCGGCATCATCACTAATCGAGTTAGGCATTTGTACTCATCAACCAAGTGAATGGTTAGCACTTCACCACCTAGGTGATGGAGTGGCATTATCACCAACCGAGTTGGGGGTTTGTACTCATTAACCGAGTGAAGGGTTAGTACTTCACCACCTAAGTGATGGGGCGGCATCATCACTAACCTACCAAGGGGTTTGTACTTTAGAAATCTAATTTTGTCTATTCTACATAAATGATATCCTATATGAGCATGAGTTATTTAAGTATGTTTTACTCTGGCATTGATCATACATGTGATATTGCTATATTATACCTATTGCCTATTATTATGCATTTTGATTATGATGCCTATTTCTTGTTGCATTGCATCCTACATACTTAGTACATTCAAACTTACTAAAGCATACTCTTGCCTACATGATGTCACCATGTAGGAACCGGAGCACAAGTTGATCATCCTCTTCCTCCACGTGGCTAGTTTGGTGCTACTCAAATTAGTTGGTGAGTCCTCTATTTCGGGGATCTTGGTCTATGTTTTCCCTTGCTTTATATTGAGTCACTCTATTTTATATTCTATTTTGACTATGAGGGTAAGCCCGGTTACCTTGTGTTGACCGTCGCTCTTATCTATGTATTTAGAGGTGTTGTTGGACAAGTTATGTATCTATGATATGAGCTTTGACTCTTTGTCTCTTGATGATGATGTTTTGCAAGCTATCCCTTAGCCCATTTGCCCCTTATTCTTACTTTAAGTCTTATACATGTTTTCGCGACCAATGATATATAATGACAAGTTAAGAGGCTTGATTGGGGTTCCTTCGAGTTCCCCATTCGCCGTGTCATGTCTAGGCCCTAGGATTTGGTAGGGACAACATTGCTAGTATTTAAGATAGAATCTTGGTTGAAGCCCATAACACTAGATATTCCATTTAAGATAGAATCCAAGATGTACCATGATTTGAGAGAAGTCTGTTGGTGGAGTGAAATAAAGAGGGACATTGTTGAGTTCGTCTCAAAGTGCCCAAATTGTTAGCAAGTGAAAGATGAGCATCAAAGGTCACATGGATTTGATCAGAACTTTGAAATTCTGGAATGGAAGTGGGAGATGATCAATATGGACTTCATTACTGGTCTACCGAGGTCATGAAAGCAATATCATTCGATATGGGTGATTGTGGATAGGGTGACCAAATCAACTCACTTTTTAGCTTCTAAGATAACTAATACTACAGAGGAATATGCCAAGATGTACATCTAAGAGACTGTGAGGTTGCATAGGATTCCCTTGTCCATCATCTCGGACAGAGGAGCTCAATTCACCTCCCAATTTTTGATATCGTTCCAAAAAGGTATGGGTACGAATAGGTAGAGTGTACAATTCAGACGTTAGAGGATATGTTGAGAGCCTCTATTCTTGATTTCAAGGGAAATTAGGATGATCACCTACCATTGATTGAATTTGCATATAACAATAGTTATCGTGCAAGCATTCAAATGGCTCCCTATGAAGCTTTGTATGGGAGGAGATATAGATCACCAATTGAGTGGTTCGAGGTTAAAGAAGCAGAGTTGATCAGGCCTGATCTTGTCCACCAATCGATGGAGAAGGTTAAGGTCATTAAAGAAAGATTGTAGACTGTGCAGAGTCACCAGAAATCCTACACCGATATGAGAAAGAGAGATTTAGAATTTGAGGTAAATGATTGGGTATATTTGAAAGTGTCACCTATGAAAGTTATCATGAGATTTGGGAAGAAGGGTAAATTGAGTCCACGCTATATTGGACCTTATCAAATTGTGAAGAGGATTGGGAAGGTTTCTTATGAATTAGTGTTGCCTTTTAAGTTAGACGAAATCCATCCAAAGTTACACATGTCGATGTTGAAGAAATGTTTAGGAGATCCTAACTTGGTGATCCCTGTGGAGAGCATTGGAGTGAAGCATAGCTTGAAGTACGAAAAAGTTGCAGTCCAAATCCTTGATCATCAGATTCGCAAGTTGAGAGATAGCCTCAGTCAAAGTCCTGTAGAGAAATCAATCTATTGAGGAAGCCATATAGGAAGCTGAGGAAGAGATGAAAGAAAAATATCCATACCTATTTATGCCAAATAATGAGAATGTTGAAGGTAATTTCCTCAACCTTCACTAAATTGATTGTCTTTTCTTGAGTTGATTGTCTATTTTTTTAGTTCGAATAGAGTTTGATTGATGATTGAGATAGAGTCAAGAGATTGATTGAAAAATGTGAATGTTGAGATGAGTTTGAGTCTATTCAAGCCTTGATATCCACATTTACTCATCATTCGAGGATGAATATCCCAAGGGAGAGATGATGTAACACCCAGTGAAATTATCAAAATACCTCTAGAAATGTATACATAACACGTCTTCCCATGCTCCATTTGCAAATCTGAGATCGAATATGCAATTAGTATGAAACATTAAGTGGGAAAATGGTCTCGTTCTAATTTTAGAGTCATCGGATCGAAAAATCATTTTTTGATCCAAATTGATTTCCAGTGGTTGTGTGTACCTAAGGTACGAAACGCTTGGGATGCGGATATGCCTTGTATTTTTTTAAAGTTTTTCCACAGGAATTGAAAACTCATTCAAAAATTTTTTGGGAAACAAAATGTATAGGTGCGCGCCCAGTTCGTGACTCGGACTGAGCATTTTCTTGGTAAAAGTATTTCTTTTATTTTTGAGGGGCATTCCGATCAATTTCTAACCCCTTCAAAATTTAAAAAATGATCAAATTAGGTCATTTTGATGCGTAAATAGGGTCTAAAACCCCATTCTAAGTCCTTTTCTAAACACTTGAAAAAATTAAAAAATTATCAAAATAGGTCATTTTGATGCGTAAATAGGGTCTAAAACCCCATTCTAAGTCCTTTTCTAAACACTTGAAAGACTAGAGCTTGAGAGAGGAGAAGAGGGAAGTGTAGATTGAAGAATTCAAGGAAATTCTTAAAGGTTGATTGGTAAAGCTTCATCCCAGATATGTAAGGCTAAACTAAAAGCATGAGATTATTCTCTCACGTGCCCCATAGATGATCTTAAAAGAGAGTTGAAAGTTCATGAGTTTACATACATGATTCTTGATTATTTTCTTGAAAATTATATTTATTAAATTGCTTTCTTGAAAATTATATTTATTACATGTATTTTTCATATGTTGATGATCATCATAAGCTTGTTTTCTTATTGCTTTATTTATCAATTAATATGATTTATATAATGATTAACAATCAAATTGCTCGATTGATCATCACAAGCTTGTTTTCTTGAATTGAATACTTTTCATGAGATATTGCATAAACCCTATATGTTAACTTTTGAAAGTATGCATGAATGAAGATAGGGATTGAGTCTAGAGCTTTGATTGAGAATGTTGATTGTGGTTGTGATTGAAATATGAGAATGATAACGAATTGATAGAACTTAATAGTCCCATGGGTCTCCACAAATGAACTCTAATGATTTGTCTATTCAATTATTTCCTAATAATTGTTCTAAGCCTTGAGGTAATGATTGAGAGTTGAATTGATAGTATGATTGGAGTCTCTATGAGACCGACTGAATGATGAGAGCCTCTACAAGACTGATTTGAGATGAGACGATTAAGATAGTTTGATTGGTTTAATCGTATGGATTATTTTATGATCATTGAGTCATGGGAGGAGTATCGAGCACCGAAAGAGTAAGAGTTAATCCAACTTGCACTCGTTAAACTACGTAGCCATGCATAGATAAGGATTAGGACTATCACAATACATTATGTTAAGGTTCCATCGAATTAGAAGTCCCTAAAATCAATAGAGGACTTATAGATTGTTGTCTCCATTTGGACTTGTCTATTTTTGTTTTGATTCATTCCCTACCTGGAAAGTATGGAATGGTTGTGGCAATATTAGTAAGATTATTGTACAATCACTGACTCATGAATGATTATTGTCGGATAAGAGAAACTCCCAGAAAGTTTCCACCTTGAGGACTCTGAGTTGAGATGAGACGAGATGAGATGAGATGAGTTGAGATGAGACGAGATGAGATGAGATGAGTTGAGATGAGTCCAACTGAGATGAGTGTGATTTGATTGATGAGGTTTGATGGATTGATGGGGAACTTGTCTACTCTTTATTCTTGCTTTAGATAGATATTTGACATATTGATTGTTATTACCCTTGTTGATTAATGTTTCATATGATTCTACCTATTTTGATTTCATTTAGCTATTTTACATACCATACATTCCACATACTGACGCAACTCAGCGCTGTATCATTTTATGATTCAGACACAGAGATTAGAGATCATCAACAGGTGCATCATTGAGGATCTTGGACATTCAGCTGATTAGTGAGCCTCCCCTACTTAGGAGGATTCATATGTTATTTTCATTTTGCTTTAGAGTTAGACTTCATTAGCCTATTTTTTATTGAGGTGTTCATGGGTCTATCATTGGCACTATTTGATAGTGATAGAGGCTTTATAGACTAAAGTCGAATATTGATTGTTAAGATTGTGAGCTAGTTCTTTCTTGAAACGACCCCAAAGAGTGCTCGAAAATGTGCCTCGAAAATACCCAAAATCGTAATTTCCAAATACCACAAAATCCCAGCGTGATATCAAAAATCTGACTTTATATTCTTGCTCGGGGGGTCAAATATAGGGGGAAAAGGGTCTAACCCCAATTTTAGAGCAACCATATCAAAATTTGAAATTCCCAAATGTCAATTTCCAGAGAGCTATTCGCGCCCGTGGCACGACGCGTCAAGGGTGCACCGTTAAAGAAAATGGACTTTTGCATCCTATTCCTGACTTGGACGTGCATATTTTTCTGCCTAGTTATTTTCTTGTGGTCCAAGACTTTGAAGTCTTAGGCCTAAGTGTCCCCAAACGTAAAAATACCTATACTTAACCATTTTTCACCCTTATATCATTCTAAACATTCCCCAATACTCACTCAAACACTTAGCCAAATATTTTACTCCTAAATTCAAGTCTCAAACCCTCATCTGGAATTAAGGATTTCCTCAAGCTTCAAGTCTCCATTTTCAATCTCTATCAAGAGTTTATCCAAAGCTAAGATATGTGGGTTTTTTTCATGGGTTTCTTTCACCCATGATACCCAAGCTTTCTCTTACTCTAATGCATGAATTAAAGTTGATTTATAGTTAGGTCTATCTTATTATGAAAATAACTGCACACTATGTTGAAACTCATGAAGTTATGACTGTTTTGTTATGTTTTGAGTTATGAAACCAAGGTCTATTGTAAGATTTGGTGAAGGGTTTTGATGGAAATTGCTTGAGGGTGTTACCAAGTATATATTGAAGGTTTTACATTGAATTTTCTAGCATGCTTTCACTCTTGAATTGCATGGTTTTACACTAGCACTACACACCCTTTAAGTGTTTGATAAAATATCTGGTTGTGGTTCCTTAAGGAATTGAAGGTACAATGCATGTCTTATAAGATGAATGACTATATGATGATGCTTTATGATAATGATATGATGATGAAATGAATGTATGTATATTGTGCTCTCAATGTAGTGTTTGAATATGACCATGCCCTACCCAGGGTTTATACGCCGGGTAACCTTGTTGGGTGTTTGTACCCATCAACCTATCGGGGGTTTGTACTCCAGCACCAAGGGTTGTAGGGTGCAATGATCAACCAACATTATTGAGGGTTTGTATCCATTAACCTGTCGAGGGGTTTGTACTCCGACACCAAGGGTGGTAGGGTGCGATGACCCACCGACCTATTGATGGGGTTTGTACCTCAATCACTAAGGGTGGTAGGGTGTGAAGATCCACCAATAGTTAATGGTCTTTTTTACACATATGTTCTATTCTATGTAAGCATGTTTTACTTAAGCATTACTCATGTATGTCATATTGCTATTATGTTATCTATTGCTTATCTCTATGCATTTTGATTATGATGCCTTCCTATTGTTGCATTGCATCCTGCATATTTAGTACATTAAAATGTACTAACACATACTCTATTTCTACATGTTATTACTATGTAGGGACCGGTGCTCAAGTTGATCATCCTCCTCTTCCACGTGGCTAGTCCAGTACTACTCAAGCTTGTTGGTGAGTCCTCCACTTCGAGGACCTTAGTCTAAGTTTTTCTTATTATGTATTGAGACAATCTTCTTTATTATTTACTTTAGCTATGAGGGTAAGCCCGATTGCTTTGTCTTGACCCCCGCTCTATCCATGTAGTGGAGGTGTTATTGGACATGCTATGTACCTACGATATGAGCTTGAGTCTTTTGTCTCTTGATTATGATGTTATGTAAGCTTTCCTTTAGTCTCATTACCCTATTTCTACTTTCGTATATCATTTAAATGCTTCTGCGACCAATGATGTGTAATGATAAGACAAGAGGCTTATTTAGGGTTCCTTCAGGTTCCTCATTCGTCGTGTCACGTCTAGGCCCTAGGCTTAGGTCATCAAAAACTCGATATCAGAGCACTAGGTTGTTAGATCCTCGGAGTTCAATATACCGCGTTGATTAGAGTCTTATTCATGGTTGTGTTGTGCACCATAACTATGAGTAGGTGGCTCTGAGACAATTTAGGAACTGTTTCCCTTCTTCATGTCCTAAGTTGTGATATAGAGTTGAAGTAAGCTTTTCTTCCCTAACGATTGTTCTTTGCTTATATGCCTAACATGAGGGGAAGATGAGCCCGCACGCCCAAGGAACAACCGGCCAACAAAGAGCTTAGGGATGCCCTCACCTTACTTGTACAAGTGGTGGCTAATCAAGCCAACCAAGGGGCCCAAGCCCCTCATGCTCCTTCACCGGCCTCTCGGGTAAGAGACTTCATAAGAATGAATCACCCAGAATTCCATAGGTCAAAAATAAGTGAGGATTCCCAAGAGTTCATTGATAAGGTCTATAAAATTTTGTCTATCATGGGTGTTGGGCCAAATAAAATGGTGAAGTTGGCGGTGTACCAACTCAAAGGGATAGCTTAAATATAGTACAACCAATGGAAGGAAGAGAAGGGAAATGGTAATGTGGTGCCTTGGGATGAGTTCAAAATGGCTTTCCTTAAGCGATTCTTCCCTCTTGATCTTAGGGAGGCTAAGTTGGTGGAATTTATGAATTTGAGATAAGGGTCAATGAGTGTGAGGGATTATGCCCTCAAGTTTACCCAACTTTGGAAATATGCTCTATATTTGATGGCCAACTCAAGATCTAGGATGAAAAAATTTGTTGTGGGTGTGTCTGACTTGGTTAGTAAAGAGTGTCGATCCGCCATGTTGATTAAGGATATGGACTTGTCATATTTGATGACCTTTGCCGAGCAAATAGAGGAGGAGAAGTAAGAGGAGGGGCCATGAAACTAAGAGGGCTCCTTTTGAGGGTAAGTTCCAAAAGGGTGTTCGGATCTACCAAGGCCAAAAGTCCTCTCATTCTTCTAATAGGTGGTTTGCCAATGACTTCCCAAGGCCCCATGAGGCTAAGAGGGCTCCTTTTGAGGGTAAGTTCCAAAAGGGTGTTCGGATCCACCAAGGCCAAAGGTCCTCTCATTCTTCCAATAGGAGGTTTGCCAATGACTTCTCAAGGCCCCAAGATGTTGGTGTTATGGTTCCTAATGAGGTGTGTCCTAGGTCAGGTAAGAGGCATAGGGTCCCATGCTTGAGAGATACTAATACATGCTTTGATTGTGGGGAAATGGGTCACAAAAAGTTGGATTGCCCCTGAGATCGTAACAAGGGCAAAAAGGTTTATTCACAATGTGCTAATGTGATTCCTTTGGAGGAGAGGTGGCCAACAAGATGGTGCCCTAAGGCACAATCGATTTTATGCTTTGCATGGGAGGCACGAGGTTGATGGAGTCCCCGATGTCGTCACCGGTATGTTGAAAATTTTTGACTTTGATGTGTACGCATTGATTGATTTGGGTGCCACTTTTTCTTTTATTACCCCCTTTATTGCCCAAAAGTTCCATGTTAACCCCGAGTTGTTGCATGAGACATATGAAGTGTCTACTCCTATTGGTGCATCTATTGTTGCTAGAAAAGTTTATAGAAGTTGTCCTATTTGTATCTTGCATAGTGTGTTGCCTTAAGATCTTATAAAGTTAGACATGGTTGATTTTGATGTCATTCTTGGGATGGATTGGTTGCATGCTTACTATGCTTCTATTGATTGTAGAACTTTTAAGGTCAAATTTCAATTTTCAAATGAACCCGTCCTTGAGTGGGAAAGTCAAGATTTGGTGGTCAAGTATTGTAGAACCAATAGGGTCAACTTTCAATTCCCTAGTGAACCCATCCTTCAGTGGGAAGGTCAACATATGGTGGTCAAGGGTAGATTTATTTCTTGCATTAAAGCCTGTAAGTTGATCTCTAAGGGTTGTCTTTACCATCTTGTGAGGGTTAGGGATGTGGAGTCTAAATTCCTTCCCATAGAGTGGGTTCCGGTTGTAAATGAGTTTCTTGTTATCTTCCTAAATAACCTTCTCGATATTCCTCCCAAAAGGGAAATAGATTTTGGCATAGACCTCCTCCCCGATACTCAATGCATCTCTATTCCCCCTTACTGTATAGCCCCGACAGAGTTAAAGAAGTTAAAGGAACAATTATGGGACTTATTGGAGAAGGGATTTATTAGACCTAACAAATCACCTTGGGGTGCTCCAGTGTTGTTTGTGAGAAAGAAAGATGGGTCCCTCAGGATGTGTATTGACTATCGACAACTCAATAGGGTCACCATCAAGAATACGTATCCTCTTCTAAGGATTTATGATTTGTTTGACTAAATGCAAAGGGCTAGCTATTTCTCTAAGATTGATCTTTGGTTTGGATATCATCAAGTGAAGGTGAAGGAGTGTGACATTCCCAAGACGACCTTTTGGACTAAATATGGGCATTATGAGTTTGTTGTGATGTCTTTTGGGTTGACCAATGCTCCGGCCATCTTTATGGACCTAATGAATAGGGTCTTTAAACCCTACCTTGATTCCTTTGTTGTAGTCTTCATTGATGACATTTTGATCTATTCTTATAGGGAGGAGATTGATAGGACAGTTTGAAGAGCAAGCTTGAAAATAAATGGAGAGGGAGGAGCACAGGGTCATTTGAGGGTTGTGTTGCAAAGATTGAGGGAGGAGCAATTGTATGCTAAATATGAAAAGTGTAAATTTTGGTTGAGGGAGGTTGCCTTCATAGGACATGTGGTGTCGGGGAATGATATTAAGGTGGATCCAAAGAAAACTGATGTAATTAAAAATTGGCCTAGACAATTGACCCCGTCAGACATTAGGAGCTTTGGTGGGCTATTATCGAAGGTTTGTGGATGGGTTCTCTTCTATTGCGTCTTCCATGACAAAATTGACTCAAAAGAAGGTTAAGTTTGTGTGGATCAATGAATATGAGAGGAGCTTCCAAACATTGAAAGATAAGCTTGTGTCCGCTCATATATTATCACTACCGAATGAGCTTGAGGGATTTGTTGTGTATTGTGATGCTTCCTGGGTTGGTTTGGGTTGTGTGTTGACGCAAAATGGTAAGATAGTAGCCTATGCTTCTAGACAACTCAAAGTACATAAAAAGAACTACCCTACCCATGATCTAGTGTTTGCATTAAAGATTTTGTGCGACTACTTATATGGGGTGCATGTAGATGTGTTCACCGATCATAAGAGCCTCAAATATGTCTTCACTCAAAGGGATCTTAACTTGAGACAAAGGAGATGGTTAGAACTTCTTAAGGACTATGATATGAGGGTGCATTATCATTTGGGTAAGGCAAATGTAGTCTCCCAAGGGGGAGATGGTGCCTTTAGGTACCAAGGTAGGTTGTGTGTACCTTGTGTCGATGGTTTAATAGAAAGGATCCTTGATGTGTCCCACAACTCTTCTTATTCTATCCACCCCAGCTCCACCAATATGTATAGAGATTTGAGGGATGTGTATTAGTGGAGAGGCATGACAAGGAACATTGCCAAACTCGCTTCCGATTGTCATACTTGTCAACAAGTGAAAGCCAAACATCAAAGGCTAGGTGGCCTAACCCAAGACATTAAGGATCCTACTTGGAAGTGGGAAGAGATAAATATGAATTTTGTGGTTGGGTTTCCAAAGTTTAGAAAAGGTTTTTATTCCATTTGGGTGATGTTTTATAGGATGAACACCTTATGCCTAAATTTCCCCCAACTATAACAAGCATTAGTATCCCTCAAGCACGGGCCACTATGACCCCTACCACATTTCGGACACACCCCATTAGGAACCACACCCCCAATACCTTGAGCTTTTGGAACATCATTGGCAACCCTTTTATTAAATGCATGAGAAGACCCTTGGCCTTGATGGAACCGGCCACGCCTTTGACTTTGGAATTTTCCCTCAAAACGGGCCCTCTTGGCCTCATGACGCCTTCTCATCCTCTAGTTGTTCAGAATAGGTTATCAAATGGCACAAATCCATGTCACTAATCAACATAGCGGACCGACATTCCTCACTCACCAAGTCGGACACACCTATCATGAATTTTTTCATTCTAGACTTTGGGTTGACAACTAAGTGTGGACCATACTTTGAGAGTTGGTTGAAATTGAGGGCATACTCCCTCACACTCATAGATCCTTTTCTCAAATTCATAAATTCCACCATCTTGGCCTCTCTAAGTTACAAAAGGAAGAATCGATTAAGAAAGCCGCCTTGAACTCCTCCCAAAGCACTACATTGTTGATTCCCTTCCCCTCCTTTCAATGATTTTACCATATTTATGCTACCCTTTTGAGTTATAGGATGCCAACTCTGCCTTATCTTCTAACCTCACACCCATGATAGCTAATACCATGTAGACCTCATCAATGAACTCTTGAGGGTCCTCACCTGCCTTAGACCCATCGAATTCCAAGGGATTCATCCTCATGAAATCTCTCACCTGAGATGCTGGTGCAGGAGCATGAGAGGCTTGTGTCCCTTGATTGGCTTTGTTAGCCACAACTTGTACAAGTAACGTGAAAGTATCCCAAAGCTCTCAATGAGCCGATTGTTCCTCGGGAGTGCGGGCTCTCCTTTCTCTTATGTTAGGCATGGTCTAGCATAGCAAAGAATAATCATTAGGCGAAAAAACCTAACTTTGACTCTATAGCATGACTTAGAACATGAAGAAGGGAAACATTTCCTAAATGCCTCATAGCCTCTTGCTCATAGTTATGGTACACAATACAACCATGAACAAAATACTAATCGACATGGTGTGTTTGATATTGAGGACCATTAATAGCCTAGTGCTCTAATATCAAGTTTGTTACGATCCAAGCCTAGGGCCTAGATGTGACATGGCACAGGGGGAACCAAAAGGGACCCCAAGCAAGCCTCTTAACATATCATTACACATCCTTGGTCACGGAAGCAATAAAACAACAACAAGAGATAGTAAATAGGGATAATCGGGGCTAAGGGACAACTTTCACATCATAAACAACAAGAGTCAAGAGAGAGTCAAAGCTCATAGCATAATATTTAACATGTCCAACAACACTTCTACTACATAGATAAGAGCAGGGGCCAACACAAGAAATCGGGCTCACCCTCATAGTCAATATATACATAAAAGAAAGATAGTCTTAGAATATAGTATGAGATAATAAACATCATCCCCGAAATAGAGGACTCACCAACATGCTTGGGAGAAATTGTACTAGCCACATGGAGGGGGATGCTCAAGCAGGGCTTTGGTTCCTACATGGTGACATCATGTATACATAGAGTATGCGTTAGTATATTTGAATACACTAAGTATATAGGATGCAATGCAACAAGAGATAAATAACATAATTGAAATGCATAAGCATAAGCAATAAGCAGCATATAACAATATGGAATGCATGTGAAATACTTGTAGTAAATCATACTTATAAAGAACATAATACATGTGTAAGGCATAACCATTATTAATGATATCCAAGGCCTACAATTTCCTTGGAGAGGTGAGTCCATTATTAGTGAATATCCAAGGCCTACCACCCCCTTGGAGAGGTGAATGAGGTACAAACCCCTCAATTGGTTGATGAGGTACAAACCCCTCAATTGGTTGATGAGGTACAAATCCCCCAACATGGTTGATGAGGTACAAACCCCCCAACATAGTTGATAAGGTACTAACCCCTCAACATGTTTATCAAGGTACAAACCCCTCGACATGATTGCACAGGCCTACCACCTCCCAGTGAGGTGATCGAGGTACAAACCCTCAACATGGTTACCCGGGCCTACAACCTCCCGAGTGAGGCTTGGTCAATTCTTAACACTATTGAGATAATATCATATACAAACATTTCTTTCATCATAATATAGTTATTCAACTCATAAGACATGTATTGGACCTTCAATTCCTCAAGAAATCATAACTAAACATTTTATCAAACACTTGGCGGGTATGTAGTGCTAGTGTAAAACCATGTAATTCAAGAGTTGCATCATACTATAAAATTGAGTGTAAAATCATCAATAGATACTCGATAACACCCTGAAACAATATACATCAAAACCCTTCATCAAATGTCATAATAAATCTTGGTTTCATAGCTCAAAACATACTAAAACAATCACAATCTCATGAACCCCAACATAATGTGTAGTTAAATTCATAATAGGCAAGACCCATGAGTAAATCAACTTTAAATTATGCAATTTTAGGTAAAAGGAACTTGGGCATCATGGGTGAAAGAAACCCACATACCTTGACTTTGGAGAATCCTTGAAGAAGATTGAAAATGGAGACTTGAAGCTTGAATGAGAACCTTTAGATTCGGATGAGTTTTAGCACTTTAATTTTGGAGTGAAATATGAGTCCAAGTGCCTGAGTGAGTATTAGGAAATGTCTTGTGTGATATGAAGGTGAAATATGCCTAAGTATAAGTATTTTCACACATAGGAACACTTAGGCCAAAGACCTAAAAGTCTTGGACTGAACAAGAAAAAGAACACACAAAATGAACTGAGGCGCGCCAAGCACCTTGGGCACGAAAACCTCACAGAAAAGTGAATTTTAGGAAAATGAAATTGCAACTTGTTTGCTCTAAAATTAGGGTTAGACCCATTTCCTACTCTATTTAGCCCCTGAACAAGAATATAAAGTCAAAATTTTGATATCACACACGTATTTTGAGATATATAGAAATTATGATTCTAGGCATTTTGGAGGCACAACTTTTGAGCACTTTTTGGGGTCATTTCAACCTTATCAATAAATTCTTAAGGGTCGTCATTCACTTTACACCCATGGAATTCTAGTGGGTTCATCTTCATGAAATCCCTTACCCTAGATGCCGGAGTAGGAGCATGAGAGACTTGGGCTCCTTGGTTGATTTGATTAGCCATAACTTGTGCTAACATGGCAATAACATCCCAGAACTCTTCATGAGCCAGTTGTTCTTTAGGTGTATGAGCTCTACTTTCTCTTGGAATAGGCATGATCTAGCATAATAAAGAACATTCGTTAGGGGAAAGCTTACCTTTACTCCTATAGCATGATATAGATCAAGAAGAAGGGGAATATTTCCTAAAACGCCTCATAACCCCTTACTCATTTTTCTATGATTGGGGTTTCGTATGTATTATCTATTTTCCTTTATTATGATTGTTGTTTGGTGGTGGCCAATACCAAACCCTATCTACTATCATGATCCCAACCAAGGTAGTGACAAATAGGAAAAAGGAAGTAGATGATAGGATTCGATCGATGCCTTCTCATCTAATCAACCGAAGCTGACCAAGAGGAGGTTGACTGGGACAATTGGTATCAATTAGTTGGCATGCCATGGTTGTCTACCAAGCGCCATGGTGAAATTTGACCTTCACCTTGAGGGCTGAAAGAACCTAAGTTACTGTCCTGCAAATGACTCTTCAATTGTCGTTATGTTACCTAGGGTAATCTAGTTAACAAACCATAGGGAACACAATTCCCAAGTTGTTCTTAAAATTGAGTGTTTTCCCCCACAGTAGTATAGTCATAATTTTACTTTTGTTTTTGAATCAAACCCCCCCATTTAGAGATGTTAGTTATTGATGCTTGAAATGATTAGTAGTAAAGTCTTGTAGTCAAGCCTTGTATTCCCTTTGTATTCGACCCTGACCTTTGGTTAGGTTAATTACTGACAACGATCACTTTCTTATTGGAGCGTGAACATCAGGATGATATAATCTAAGTTTTTGAAAAATATTTTTGGAATACAGTATGAGAGCAAGACTACAACTCATAGGTCACCTACGAGCCATAATTGTGTCTAGTATCTGATATTAGAATGCATTTTTGAAGGCATACTAATTCTATAGGGCTAGTATATGACTCGTAGGTCATCCTACGAGTCGTAACTGCACCCGTATCTGCAAACCTATAGTTGCATCAGTGAATATCTACTTTTAATTTGCTTTTGTCTCTTGTTCTTTGTTATGTGTTTTAATGGATCAAATATCTTGAACTTATATGTTACTATTTGAATGGTTTGCAGATAAAATGCCCCCCAAAGACAAACGGGCAATTCAAACTCTCCAACGGAGGTTGATGGATGAATCCTCTTAGGCTGAGCAATCTGAGGGCTCTGTGGAAGTCCATAGAGTTAGGTTGACCCTGAGGTCAATAGACCCCAGACTCAGGTGCTTGCAGCACAAACGCCCATGGAAGTTAGTAGTTCCTCCCAGTCTGAAGAGGAGGAATAATAGGGTATCGGGGACGGGTCAAAAGTAGCCTACCTCAAATGACCCCCTCACACTCAGGTTCAGAGTCAGGTCAAAAAGAACTTCTCAGCATGAGAAAGCTCAATTTCAGTCCCCAATCGATCCTACATGGTGTGTCCCAAGGATGAAAGAAATATATGACCAAGGGTTGGAGCCTAAGGGGTAAGACAAATTGGTTTGCCAATTTCAAAAGAAGTCTAGATTGAATGCCTCAAGCTTAGATAGAGTACCCAGACTAGATGCTGGGTTGAATGAGCACAGACTACGATGGACCACATAGTAGCTCAGAAAATATGCCTCTTACATAGTCTGTGAGTTCTATGAGACATACCTTGCTACGCTCTGACGGGAGTTGTCGAAGAATAAGAAGCCAAGTGAGCAGCTGAGACTATGGGTGGTGACAGTCCGGGGGAGGAAAGTTGATATTTTAGAGGAGATGGTTCAACGAGTGCAGTTTGGGCCTACTTATAGAGTTCCTCAGTCTACCACGGAGTATGATAGCCGTATTAATAAAATGATAAGAGCAGTGACTGGGAAGGTCATTGGGGCCAAGACAAAGCTACTACAGTGGATAGCCAGCCAAATCTATGAGGCGGGGGTCGAGCCAACGTGGGTCACAAACCATGCAGATCCTATAGTTAAAGCCCACCTCTCCTTTCGGGCCAAGTTTTAGTGGTCCATTATCCGTTGGCTTATTAGGCCAACCTTCACGGATAATGTAATCACCCTTGAGAGAGTCGTATTATTAGCCAGCATTCTAGTTGGCTATGCTATAGATTGGACCTGGATCATTTCAGAGCAGATTCATGAGGTTGCAGCTCAGACGAACACCTCACTGTGGTTCCTAGTTCTGATCGATCAACTATATTGTGCAACAGGTGTTCCTATCAACCCTCACTGGGACCCTCACATAGAGACCACATGTACTACAGATCCCAGCATGATAAAGGCTGATGAGAATCCTGTGGCCTTACCAGGAGCAGCTCCTCCAGCTATCCTAGAGCCATTCCCAATAGAGCCTCAAATTCTAGGTTCATCTCAAACTACTACCAGCACTACTCTGGCTACTATAGAGCCTACACCAGCGGTTGAGATTGAGTCTACACCATCCTCCAGCACTCTAGCACCAGCAACATCTACTTTATAGGTTGACCCTCTTTTCTCTGTTGTTGCATTTCAAGCTTATTACATAGGGTGGCTGTAGCAGAGGGTAGGCTACGTGAGTTGTCAGCATGGGTCCAGCTATTGATTGATTAGATTATTTGAGACTCCGAGGAGAGGTTGAAGATATTCACTTGAGACTTAGTTGATGGTAGAGTTCGAGCGGTGGATGCCCATATCGATGCATTTGAGACTAGAGTCCACAAGAGGCTTGAGGCAGATAGGCCTACTAATGCAAGTACGATTACTGGGCCGATTAGTTGTCGTGCACATTATGATATACTCTGATGTTATGTTGTGTTTGGCATTATGTTGTGTTTGGCGTTATGCTGTGTTGTGATATGCGATGGGGATTCAGAGATTTGAAACATTCTGGTATTATGCTATGTTATGGTGCCATCGACGGGCGGGCGACTATATTTCCTATGTCCTATGCATGATTTGTATTTTGAAAGTAAATATTTTAATTTTTTTTATATGTATTTACCTTCCATACTTCTGTTACGATTATTACACATATTTATATTCTGTATCTTCAGCTTTGCATACTTAGTACATATTTCATATTGACCCTCCTTCTTCGGGGGCTGCGTTTCATGCTCGTAGGTACTGACGCACAGTTTGATGATCCATTGGTTTAGGACACCCTCCTACTATTTGGAGTGCTCCCCCTATTTTAGGAGCCTACTTTTGGTATATATTCGTTAGTTGCATTGTATATATTTATTCAGGGGTACTGTGGGGCCCTATCCCATCCTATGATCTGTCAGTTAATTTAGACATCTGTGGATATATGTGTGGGTTATGGCCAGTCCATTCGATTAGACTTGTATGATATGTGTGTTGGGCCATTTCACCCACCATAGCAGCCTTGTCGGCTCGCATATGTATATATGCTGTTCTGTTGGCCCTGTGTGGCCTTTGTTGGTATTTTCTAAGTACAGGGTTATTTTGGATAGTCCGTAAAACAAAGGAAACTATGCCAAAAATTTTAAAAGAAAATTATAAACTTGAAACATAGCCTTGGGCTTCTGTTATATTCGGGGATGTGTTTATTAGAATCTGAGGTAGTGTTTGATATTTGTGTTTGGTATAAGTCATCTGTTTGCAGTTTGGGGATGTGTTTGATAGGATCTGAGGCAGTGTTTGATATTTGTGTCGATATAAGCCATCTGTTTGAAACTTAGCTTTGTGATTGTGTTTGGGTGCCCAATTCGGGCTCTAGTCACGGCCCACGGGGTTGGGTCATGACAGAAGTGCTATCAGAGCAGTTCATCCTCGGAATATCCATAAACCGTGTCTAGTAGAGTCTTGTTTATCGGCGTGTTATGAACCACATATATAAATAGCGTTTCATCCTTGAAATGTCCACAGACCATGTCTAGTAGAGTCTTGTTTATCGGTGTGTTATACACCACATCTATAAACAGGAGGCTAGAGGATGTTTAGGATGTTATTTCTTTCTAATCTTAGATCGTGCGATAGAGCTATGTTATTAGGATGACTCTTTTCAGACCAAATGTTCTGATTTCAGTGACGCCTTCGAGAAATACTATAGCTGCCCGAAAGGGCAAGTCTGCAGCGGTAGGTGAGACTTGTCAAGCTCGGGTGACTACTAGGGCTCGTGCCTAAAGTGAGCCAGATATGGTACCCCCGACAGCTAATTCGGCTACACTGCTAGTGCCGAAGGGAGTTGGAGCATCAGCAGCTCCAGGTACGGGGGCAGCTCCACCGCCAGCTCCCGAGGTTTAAGTACCAGAGCCTCAGCCCCTCAGCTAGGTGCAAAGATTGGGGACATGCGAGACGCAGTCCAGCTATTGACCCAACTGGTAGCAGGACAGGCCTATAGACAGGGCGTAGGCAGTGATCAGGTAGGCCGCCGTGACAGGTCAAGGGCTCATGATTTTCTGACATGCAGCCCACTAGAGTTCTCCTGGTCCAAGCGCGCAAAGGACCCTCATGAGTTTTTCCAACAGATGCAGCGGACCCTGCGATTGATTAGTGCATCTGAGACAGAGTCAGTTGAGCTGGCATCCTATCGATTGCATGACGTAGCAGCCAATTGGTATGAGTTATGGATGTTATCTAGAGGTGAGGGTGCCCCTCCAGCTGTTTGGGGCGAGTTTACTGAGGCTTTTCTGGTCCATTTTCTGCCTCCGGAGGTGAGGCGAGCAGAGTATATAGATTTTTGCTATTAAAGTAGTGGCGCTAGCCAGTGAGGGAGTATAGTTTTGAGTTCGATTCGCTGGCCAGATATGCGCCTACATATGTTGCTGACATAACTGAATGGATGCACCGGTATATAGTGGGGCTGGACCAGTATTATGTTCATAGTTACTTAGTGATGGTAGCCCAGACTGGTATAGATATCGCCCATATTTAGGCCCACGCCCAGGGCATAGAGGACTGACACAGGGGGCGCCAGCCTGATAGGGTTGATGACAGGGGCCAGCTCAAGAGGGCTAGATCATCTAGGTACTCAGGGCATTTTTGAGGCAAGTAACCTCAGCAGCAGCAGAGTAGACATCCTCGCCAGTCAGTACGAGGTACACCCCCGCAGTTCACCAGCAGGAGATTAGAGGACGCAGGCTATTCATGGGTAGGCCCGAGTTCTAGGGTTTTAGGCTCACAGTTGGATAGAGGCTCCAGCAGTCAGATGAGACCACCCAGACTTCCGTGTTCTTATTGTGGGAGACAGCACCCCAGGGAGTGCTTTTGCGCAACCGGTGCTTGCTTTACATGTGGCCGTCAGGGCCATTAGATGAAAGACTGTCTGGTTAGAGGTGGTACAGGTAGATCAGCTCAGTCTACCGGGTCAGCCGGTGGTTCATCTTCATCCTCGGTAGCCATGCGCCCTGCGGGGTGAGGTATTCCAGCATCAGCAGGCTGAGATAGGGGTCGTGGTGGAGTTCCTGGGTCTAGCAGTCCTTCAAACCACATTTATGCATTGGCCAGCCAGCAGGACCAGGAGGCGTCGCCAAATGTCATCACAGGTATATTACTGGTTTTCTCTCGAGATGTGTATACACTGATTAATCGTGGTTCTACATTACATATATTTCTACTTTGGTTGCTAATAAAATTAGGATAGAGTCTGAGCCGATAGAGCCTTTTGTGCTACACCAGTAGGGGATTCTATTATTGTCAATCGAGTTTATAGAGACTGT
>DF360826.1:40980-53736 GCA_000787875.1 Solanum virginianum | reverse complement strand
GAATTGAAGAGAAAAGGTAAGATTTGATCTTGTTTTATGTGTTGTAAAGGTTGTAAGCATGTTGTAGTATGTTAAAATGGAGGAAAATCACAACATATGAAATGTTAGAAGTGAGTTGTGTGTGAGGTGCTTGAGCCGTGTAAGTATATGTGTGTTGTGTTGTGTTGTGTCATGTTGAAACTATGAATGTTGTTGAATGATGAAAAAAAGAGCTATTATTGTCGTATTACCTTTCAGATTAGTTGTTGATGTTGCTAGGTTGGTTGTTGTTGTTGTTGATTGACTTGTCCGAGTTAAATTCTCGGTGTGGCCTATTTTCAGGGGAAATGTTGCCCAAATTTCTGTAGAATTAAGGGCAAATTTGGAATTTAATGCCCAAAAAGTCTTTCGCTAATGTTTGAAATTTTATGACTTGTTTGTAGACCTTGGGCAGCCCGAAGCATGAGTTGGATTTAGCATGCTTCTGGATTATATTGGAGAACGTTTGAGGTATGTAAAGCAACCTTCCTTTTTGACATGCCTTAGTTAAAATAGGCTATGATACGAGCCTCGAGGAAACTCTATTCTCGCAATTCAACCATGTTTATAATCCGCATTTGTTCCTTGGTATTTTTGTGTTAATATGTCATAACGTTCATCCTTATACCCTTGGAAGTCATAAGTTGCAAAGGGTATATGAAAGCTGATTAGTTTTAAAAGAACTTATTCTTTAACAATTCTAAAACTATAAAAGCCCATAACTTTTACAAAAAAGCTCAGATTGCTTTGAAATTCTCGTAGGTCGTTGTGTGATCTAGGATGAGTATGTTCTCCATAGGCTGGGCCAGCTCGGGTCTCCACCCATTCGTGGGTCCCGCAATGTCCTTTTATGCAATTTTGATAACTTTTGAAAGAATAGGTAATAGTTATTCTTCCGATTTCAAATATGACTATTTTACTTATCTTTTAGATTTATGATAATGATCTTATGCATATGATTACTCACTACTCCGCTCGTGCCTACTATTATGATATCGTTCGTCGGTTCCTGGGTCGGTTGGTTGTCGTGCGCATTATGATATACTCTGGTGTTATGTTGTGTTTGGCGTTATGCTGTGTTGTGATATATGACAGGGATTTGGAGATTTGAAACTTTCTAGTGTTATGTTGTGTTATGGCGCCATCAATAGGCGGGAGACCATATTTCCTATGCCTTATGCATGATTTGTATTTTGAAAGTAAATATTTTAATAATTTTTTTGATATGTATTTACCTTTCATACTTCTGTTTCGACTATTACTCAGATTTATATTCTGTATATTCTGTTTTGCATACTCAGTACATATTTTGTATTGAGCCCTCTTCTTCGGGGGCTGCATTTCATGCCCACAAGTGCCGACGCACAATTTGGTGATCCACCGATTTAGGACACCCTTCTGCTATTTGGAGTGCTCCCCCTATTTTTGAAGCCTCCTTTTGGTATATATTCATTCGTTGCATTGTATATATTTGTTCAGGGGTACGGCGGGGCCCTGTCTCGTCCTATGATTTTATCAGTTTATTTAGAGGTCTGTGGATATATGTGTGTGGGTTATTCCTAGTCCGTTTGATTAGACTTGTATGATATGTGTGTTGGCCCTGTGTGGCTTTTGTTGGTATTTTCTGAGTGCAGGGTTATTTTGGATAGTCATAAAACAAAGGAAACTGTGCCAAAATTTTTTTAAAAAAATTATAAACTTGAAACATAGCCTTGTGGGTTTCTGTTATATTCATGGATGTGTTTGATAGAATTTGAGGCAGTGTTTCATATTTATGTCGGTATAAGTCATCTGTTTGCAGCTCAACTTTGTGATTGTGTTTGGGTACCCAATCCGCGCTCTAGTCACGGCCTACGGGGTTGGGTCGTGACAATAACTTCCCCTATTTTTGATCCCAAGGTTTTCTTGTCATGCTTCTTTTTTCTTGTGGATATTTACTTTTCTGTTGAACCAGCATGTTTAGGTAGTATAGATAATTTGTAAATTCATAGTAGTGTTATCTATTGGCATATAAATAATTTATAGATGTGTTTTCAAAGTTTTGATGAAAAATTAGGTATACTCAAAATTTTTGAGGTTGTGATTATTGATGCATTCATACATTTTTTAGTATCTGGCAATGTTTATTCTGATACAGTGAAGGTAAGCTAAGACTGAAAACATGACCTGTGAGTCTATACTTGATTGTGGATGCAATTGTCATGAGTGTTGTGAGCTTATTTTGCTGCATTCATGTATCTTGTATGGACCCAAAACTTGCCTTGTTACTCTAAAATTGGCTTGGTGATATGGGGAATATGGAAAGGATCTTAGGCCTTTGTTATTTGAGTGAAACCACTTTTTGCCTAAATGAACCTCCAGATGAGCGAGTGAATCCCTTGTTCCAAACTTTTAAGCTTCTCATGTACTCATTCCTTCTTGATACCTTGCTAGCTTAACCTTGTTTGGTGAAATACCTTGATATTGGCCCTAGTCTATCCTTGAACCTGTAAACCTTGATTGAGGCCAAAGGCTTAAGTAGAGGGTGGCTACAGTTGGTGGCCCTGGTTTGAGGCATATATATTGTGTACTTCACTTGAGGCTAAAAGCCTAAGTTGAGGGTGGCCCTTATTGCGGTAAAGTAATAATAATAAGGTGGTTAGTTGGGAAATCAAGCAAGCAATGAAAAAGCATGAACCGAGTGAAGAAAAAGAAAAGAAAACTGCCTTGAGTTGAGAAACAAAATAGCATAAATGAGTTTGAAATTGAGGTACAGCTGAAAAAGAGAAAGAAAGCACTCGAGAAAAGTTCAAAACAGGAGAATAAGGGTGGATTAATTAAAAAGGGTTAGATTATGAAAGCAAAAGGTGTTGGTAAACATGGTTCAAGGATAGCTTTTAGTCACTAATTGCCCAAAATATCATATCAAAGCACCCTGAACCTATGTTACAAGCCTATAAGTCCTAAAGTGATCCAACTCCACTTTATCGCCGAGCCAGAAAATGAGTATAGAGGCAAGCCTATGGTGTTAGAAAGTATGTATTGAATTTCAATTGTGAGAGTGAGAATGCTTCCTTAATCCCTGAATTCTAAATGCTTTTGAGTGAGTATGATAGACTTCTTTCAAGTAAGGGCATTTCCACTACTTGATTAGCTTAAGACTATACCACTAATTGTGGACAGTTGATGCTCCTTAGCTTGTCCTAGTTGGATTGCCAGGTATCTCATTATGTTCTTGTTTGCATAGTAACTTTGCAATCCTGTTTTGGAAATAGTAGTTGGGTACCTGAATCAAAGGAGTTATTGTATATGTCATTCGTGTAGCTGCTACGTATTTTTCTCTGTCTATGTAGATTGAGTCATCGCTTGAGGACAAGCAATAAATCTAAGTTGAAGGTGTTGATGTGATGTCAAAATACAGCACATTTGATTCCTAAAACAAGGGATTTTGTGAGTCCTTGATGCGACTTTTTATGATTATTACGTGTTTTTGTGTTTTTCTTACAGAAAAGTTAGGTTGGCATGATTTTGAAGAAAACTTGCAGATTTTGCTGAAGCTTAGGACATACAGGCACACTTACGAGTCGTAGCCCAAGCTACGAGTCGTAGTGTGTGTCGTAGTAAGAATCAGAGATCAAAAATTCCAAAATCAGCTAAGTGGAGGTAACCTTTACGAGGCCATCCTACGAGTCATAATTGTCATTATGACTCGTATAGGTGGACTCGTAGCAATAATCAAAGAGCCAAAATGTTGGATAAAAAGTGAAGGCTAAGACTACGAGAGGAACATATGAGTCATAACTCAAACAATGACTCATACCTATGGATTGTACAATTTAGTCCAAGATATAAAGAACCTGATACGAGACCCCGACTACGACTCGTAGGTCATCCTACGAGTCGTACTTGCGAGACTTATCAGCTGCTTCCTATCTTTTCTATGTAAATTCTAGGGTTATTTTGTAAATATTATATATAGTTTTTAAGTTAGGTTTTTAGAGGAGAGTTCGACCAGGAGACATTCGACAACTATCTTTTGAATATTTTCTTAGTTTTTAAAGTAGTTTACTGTTCTCTCTTGGAAGACCCATTTTGGGAATTGCAAATCTTGCCTTGTACTCATTATGGATCAATCAAGTTAATGAGTTTGCAACTTTGGTGCCTACGTTCTTCATTTTTGTTGGTAAAACTCTTATTTATGTATTATATGTGCATTTTTGCGTGTTTTGCCTTAGCCATAAGTAGCTGAGCACCCATAACTTGAGGTTGTGGGAACCATAGGTAGTTGACTTGAGATGACCTAGGTTTATTGCATTTCTATGATTGAGGTTTCGCATGTATTGTCTATTTCCCTTCATTATGATTGTTATTTAGTGGTGGCAAACACCAAACCCTGCCTACTATCACGATCCAAACAAGGTAGCGACGAATAGAAAAAGGGAAGTAGATAATAGGATTCTATCAATGTCTTCTCATCTAATCAACCAAACTTGACCAAGGGGAGGTTGACTAGGACAATTGGTAACGGTTAGTTAGCGTGCCATGGTTGCCGACCAAGCACCATGGTGAAATTTGACCTTCACCTTCACAAGAGAGCTGGAAGAACCTAAGTTATCGTTCTGCATGTGACTCTTCAAATGTGGTTATGTTATCTAGGGTAATCTAGTTAACGAACCATAGGGAACACAGTTCCCAAGTTGTTCCTAAAATTGAATGTTTTCCCATATAGTAGTATAGTCATAATTTTACTTTTGTTTTTGAATAACAAACCCCCTCCCCCATTTAAAGATGTTAGTTATTGATGCTTGAAATGATTAGTAGTGAAGTCTTGTAGTCAAGCCTTGTATTTCATGTGGATTCGATCCTAACCTTTGGTTAGGTTAATTGCTGACAATGATCGCTTTCTTATTGGAGTGTTAATATTAGGACTATATAATATAAGTTGTCAAGTATACAATTCAAGAAAACAAGTTCATGATGATCATCAACATATGAAAATACATGTAATAGATATAATTTTCAAGAAAGAAATCAGGAATGTATTTCAAGAAAACATGTATGGTGACTCATGGACTCTCAACTCCTCTATTACCACCTATGAAAAACATGGTCGAATAATTTCATGATTTCGTGTAGCCTTACATACCTGGTGTGAAGCTTTTAGACAATCAACCTCAAAGAACTTTCCTCGAACTCCTCAATTCCTCGCTCCGCTTCTCTTCTCTTTTAGCCCCAGGACCTTTTTTCAAAGATCTAAATAGGACTTCAAATAGAGTTTAAAATCCATTTTATACTTAGAACGGTCTGTTTTTGTCATATTTTATGTCTAGGAGAGGTTTGGAAAGGTCTGGAATGCCCTTCATAAAATTTGAAAAAAGTCCATCTCAGGACATGGTGTCCGCGACACACAGCGTAATTTTTAGGTAATGTGCCTTGGATTCCAAGTAATAGCTTATGGTCTCTTCCTACACATGTAATTTATATTGCAAGTTATATGGTTTGCAAGCATGTTTTACTCAAAGCATTGATCACGCATGCCATATTGGAACTATACATATCCATTGCTTATGATTATGTATTTTGACTATATTGGTTTATGTCTTGTTGCATTGCATCCTACATACTTAGTATATTCAAACATACTATCACATACTCTATACCTATATGATGTTACCGTATAGAAACTGGAGCACCTCACGAACGTCCTCCATGTGGCTAGTTTTGGCATCTTGAAGATAAGCTTTGGTGAGTCCTTAAGTTCGAGGATACTAGCTATGTTACTCTTGCTTTTGTTATCTCTTATGTTGAACATTTGATACTCTGAGGGTGAGCTCGGAAAGTGTCTTGGCCCCCGCCTAATCTATGCTAGAAGTGTTGTTGGAACAATTGATGTAATTATGCTATGATCTTGACTCTTGAGTATTTTATGATTATCCAAGACTTTCCTTAGTCCCTCTTTCCCCTATTGATATCTCTTCTTATTATTATTTTACTTCTGCGACCAAGGATATGTGATTGATATGCTAAGAGGCTTATTTGGAGTTCCTTCGGGTTCCCCATATGTCGTGTCATGTATAGGCCCTAGGCTTGGGTCGTGATAGTCTTGGCCTTCGCTCCATTCCAAGTTAGAGGTGTTGTTAGATACTATGATGTATTATGCTATGCTCTTGGCTCCTTTATTGCTTTTATGAATATCAAGACTTCCCTTAGTCCCACTTCCCTTTTATTATAACATTTAATGCTTATTTTGCTTCCGCGACCAAGGATGTGTGATTGATATGCTAAGAGGTCTGTTTGGGGTCCCTTCGAGTTTCCTATTCTCCCTATTACGTCTACGCCCTAGACTTGGGTCGTGACAGCTTGAAATGACCATGAAGAATAAAATATAGGCTGATTTAGGTGTCAAAGTATAGTAAAAAAGCCTTAAAAGGCCTTGGAAGTTAACCAAATTACCAAAGAACCCTTAATGAAATGGAATAAAAATAAATTGGCCACTTACACGGAAGGCTTCACGGCTCGTGAACCACTTCACGGCTTCTGAAGCCCTTATGAACCTACCCTAAGATACAATATAATGATTAGTCGAGGCAAAAATGCCCAAGGACCCCTCCACAGACCACACCACGGTTCGTCACAACTTCCATGAGTTGTGGTGTATACGTGGTGGCACACTTGGTAAAATAGTGCAGTCTAAGCCTGAGGCCCCTTCCATGATCACTTTCATAACTAGTGGAGAGGTCCACGAGTAGTGAAGTGATCCGCGGATGGTCACTTGGCTGGGAAGGCCACAATAACACCTAGGCAGCCAAGGTCACTACCTGGGCCACCTCTACGACCACCTTCACTGTCTGTGAAGTCCTTTACGAGCCGTGAAAATGTCCCTGGATGGGCACCTTGACCAAAACTCAAGAAAATGCAATTTTTTAGTGTCATTAAGGCCTTCAAATCTTGGGTCTTTATATCATCTCCCCTTAGGGGTCATTCGTCCTCGAATGAGCTAGAACATGGCTTGAACTGAACATGTGAGAACCCAACATGAATGCATATTTCCAATTTAACATTAAAAACCTTGAAATCATTAAATCCATGCTAAAGACTTCATTTAAATTAGCTTCGTGCACATGTATGCATGTTATGAAATGAATACATAGTAATAAAGGAATTAGGACCATTTGGATCAGAAGAATCTAGTACAATAGGATTGAGTAGAATAGAATAGATAATGATATCGCTTCATTATACCTAATTCTTCTTACCATGTAGCACTCTCAATATGTTGGTTCCTCTAAAGGACTTTAACTGAAGCAATGTCTTTGTTGTGAAGCCTCTTTACTTGCCTATCAAAAATCTCTACTGGTGACTCTTCATAAGTTAAATTCTACTCAATGTTGATGCCTATCAAAGATACAATTGTACTAGCTCACCAAAAAAGTTCCTCAACATAGATACACGGAAGACCGGGTGAATAAAAGTCATCTCCAAAGGTAAATCCAATTTATATGCCACATTGCCAATCCGTTCAATAATCTCATCAGGTCCTACATATCGGGGACTCAACTTGTCCTTACTAAAATGAATCACATCTTTCATAGGAGAAACCTTGACATATACCTAGTCAACAATAAGGAACTTAAGATCTCTTTTTGTAACATCTGAATAGGACTTTGTTGACTTTGAGCCATTTTTAACCTTTCCCGGATTAAATTCACCTTCTCCATAGCCTGCAACCCAAGTATGGGCCAATCAATGCTAGCTTACCTATTTCAAACCACCCTACTGGGGATCTACATCTCCTCCTATACAAAGCCTCAAATGGTGTCATCCCAATGGTAGCATAATAACTGTTGTTGTAGTCAAACTCAATAAGTAGTAGATGATCATCCCAGTTTCCTATGAACTCCATCATATAAACCCTCAACATGTCTTCCAATGTTTTAATTATCCTCTCAGCTTATCTATCAATTTGAGGATGGAAAATGGTACTCAATTTCACCCTTGTACCAAGCCTTTTCTAAAATGATGTCTAAAAGTGAGAGGTGAATAGGGTACCACAACCCGATATAATAGACATAAGCACACCATATAGTCTAACCAACTCTTGGATATATATCTTGGCATAGTCCTCGGCATTAAAGGTATTCTTCACCGATAAGAAACGCACCGATTTGGTTATCCTATCCATAATTACCCAAATAGAGTCAAATTGCTTCTAGGTATAGGGAAACCCAATCATAAAGTCCATATTAATATCATCCTACTTCCAAGAAAGAATCTCAATATCTTGGGCCAAACTACAAGGACTTTGATGTTCTACCTTCACCTATTAACAAATTGGACATTTGGACACAGACTTGGCTATGTTTCTCTTCATGTCATTCCACCGATACACCTCTCTCATGTTTTGATACATCTTGGTAGACCCTAGTTATATAGAATAAGGAGAGTTATGGGCTTTACTCAAGATCACCTCCCTTAGGCCATCAATATTAGGAACACACAATCGATCTTGGTACCAGACCATCTCCACCTTGAGAGAAAACCTCTATCTTCTTTTCAGCAACCAACTTCTTCAGCTTAACCAATGACGAATCCATGTGTCGTTTTGCATTAACATCAATAACCACAGAAGACCTAGCACTATTTTGAACATACATGATAACATCATTAAAATCAGCTAATCCAACTCCCAATCTAGCCAAATGGTGCATATCTTTCACTTACTCTATCTTGGTCTCATCAACATGAACTACACTACCCATGGATAGTCTACTAAAGGCATCAGCTACAACATTTGTCTTACCAGGATGATATTACACACTCATGTCATAGTCTTTAAGAAGTTCAAATCATCAACCTTGCCTCAAATTTAGATCTCTTTGGGTGAATAATATTACAAGCTCTTATGATTAGTGAGCAGATCAACATGACCACCATAAAGATAATGTTGCCAAATCTTCAAAGAAAACACCACAACCTCCAATTTAAAACCATGAGTTGCATAATTTTGTTCATCCATCTTTAACTTTTTAGATACATAAGCTATCAACTTTCCATGTTGCATAAGCACACAACCCAAAGCATTCCAAGAGGCATCACAGTATACCACAAATCTATCTAAGTCATCTGGTAGAGTCAAAAAAGAAGCTGATATAAGTTGATCCTTCAAAGTCTGAAAGATTTTCTCACACTCATCTGTCCGTATGAACTTGGCCATATTTTGAGTCAACGATGAAGCAATGGGTGAAAAACTCTCAAAAAATCTTAATAATAACCAGCTAACCTAAGGAAACTTTAAATATCGAAAGGAGTCAACGGTCTAGGCCAACTCTTCACAACCTTAGTCTTCTTTGGATCAACTTTAATACCATCACCAGATACCACATGACCAAGAAAGGCTATCTCATCCAACCAAAACTCATATTTACTAAACTTGGCAAATAATTGTTTGTCCCTCAAAGTCTAAAGAACTAACCATAAAATAATCCATACGCACTTATTCACTCTAGCAATAATTAGAATATCATCGATGAAGACAACCACAAAAGCATCAAAGAATAGCTTGAATACCTGATTCATAAGATCCATAAATATTGCTAGAGCATAAGTCAACCTAAAAGACATCACCATGAACTCAAAGTGCTTATATCTAGTCAAAAAAGCTATCTTGGGAATATCACACTCCCTTACCCTCAATTGATGATAACTAAAACAAAGATCAATCTTGGAGAAATAAGTATCACCCTGTAACTAATCAAACAAAATCATCAATCCTCGACAACGGATACTTATTCTTTATAGAGCTTTTGTTCAATTACCAATAATCAATACATGTTCAAAGTAACCTACCTTCTTCCTTACATATAACATCGGAGTGCACCAATGGTAATATACTTGGCCTATAAAGCCCTTTTCCAATAAATCCTTCAACTCCTTTAATTCAGCCAAAACGATATGATAGGGAGGATTGGAAATAGGTTTAGTATCAAGAAGAAGATCTATGCCAAGGTCTGTTTCCCATTTGGGAGGGATACCAGGCAAATCTTCGAGAAAGGCATCCAAAAACTCATTAATCACAGGAACTGACACAAGTGTAGGGGACTCGGAGTCAACATCCCTAAGCCTCACTATATGATAGTTGCACCCTTTAGAAATCATTTTTTGGGCTTTGAGATATGAGATAAACAAATCTTTAAAAGTGGAGTCACTACCCACCTACCTAAGAATAGGCTTTCTGGAAGTTGAAACTTGACTTTTGGGTCTTACAATCTATAGAGGCATCAAAACCATGCAACTAATCCATCCTGAGAATAACATCAAAATCAAACATCTCAAGTTCAACAAGATCACATGGAAAGACTTTTTGCAAGACTGAAATAGGACAACACTGATAGAAGCTGAAACTTGACCTTTTGGGTCCTATAATATATAGAGGCATAAGAAGCATGCAACCTATTCATCCCGAGAATAACATCAAAATAAAACATCTCAAGTTCAATAAGATCTCATGGAAAGACTTTTTGCAAGACTGAAATAGGACAACCTTGATAGACTCTAAGGGCCACAATAGACTTACCCACGGGAGTATAAACTGAGAATGGCTCCCTTAAGGTTTCAACATGCAAAACCAACTGAATATCCAAGAAAGTAGTGACAAGATATAAATTTGCACCCAGATAAAGCAAAGCACATGCATCAAATGAAAGACATTTAATATACCAGTCACCACATCTAAAGTCACCTCTACATCCTACCTAGCCTACAAAGCATAGAACTTGTTGTTGTGAGGAGCATTATTTGTTGAGCCTTTGATTGACCTTGACCACCCATAAATATTTGGCTTTTCTTTAGAGCACTAGGACAATCAGCGAGCTTATGGCCTATCCTGCCACACCCAAAACAAGAACTCGAGTCCTTCAAGTATCTGCCTGGGTGATTACTTCCACACTTGTCATATCTATGACATATTGGCACACCTTCACCTATTGGATTTGAACCTTGGCCCTATTGCAAGCGACCATTACCACCACCACTCCTAGCATTAAAGAACCCATCATCATGACAGGACTTCTTAGACTCCCTTATTCTCCTCTCCTTATGTTTCTCCCCTTCAATCTATTTATTATATGTCATGAGCTTAGAGATATCCATCTCCCGAATAAGCATAGCCATGAAACATTCTTTCACAACCAAGTCAGAAATCCCTAACATAAATTTGTGCATTCTAGCATGGAAGTCAGCCACTGGTGTCGGAGAATCTTAGAGAGCTTCGTGAACTTGAGGACATATTTCCTCACACTCATTCCACCCTATTTAAGGTTGATAAATTATTTCAATTTAGCCTCCCTGTTTTCAAGAGGAAAGAAATGATCCAGGAAAGCAAACTTGAACTCTTTCTAGCCAACTATGTCATCTCCCACTCTCTCGATCAACCATTTAGTTTACCACACTTAGTCCACTCCCTTCAACTGGTAAACATCTAACTTATCCTTCTCTTCTAAGGACACCTCTATAATAGTCAACATTTTGTATATCTCATCAATAAACTCCTGGGCATCTTTATCAGCTTTGGAACCACAGTATTCTTGAGGGTTCATTTGGGTAAAGTCTCTTACCCTAGCAGCTAGGATAGGCACATGGAGAGGAGGGATAGCCTACCTAGCTTAATGGGTCACAACTTGAGCCAAATTATGCAAAAGTAGTCCAGAACTCATGTTGAGTAATTGGCTTACCCCTGGGCTATTGAGGAGCTTCGTCCTCATTAACAGGGGCCTTTCTAAGTTGAGGGGCTCTTCTTTGAGGCATCATCAGCAAAGGTATCAAGGAGCATCTATCAAATTTAGGAAACCTTAAGACATATCCTATGGCACGATGTGAATATGAAGAAGTGAGACATTTTCTAAAATACCGAATAGCCTCTTACTCATAGGTGTGGTGTACTTCACACCTATGAATAAGACTCTACTTGACGCAATATGTTGGATTTCAAGGATCATTCCAAACCCATAGTTCTCTGATACCAAGCTTATCACATCCCAAGTCTAGGTCCTAGTTATTACATGGTGAATAGGAACTCAAAAATCCCCAAACAAATCTCATAGCATGCTTACTCATATCATAGGTTAGAAAGTGCATAACAAACATCATCAATCACAACTAAGGGGTAGGGAAAGTAGGATGCACTCCTTAGGGATAGGAGCATGGAATTTCCATCACATAACTTTAACAAGTAAGTCAAAGGAAAAGGAGTATGGGACACACTCTATGGGGAGTAAGGACTTAGGACCTTCATCATCATGCCATACATCATACATAACAACAAAACATGGGTAAGGACTTGGGGATAACCTTCATAGCTACAAAGCATAGCATGATTTGTACATGACATAGTGTCCAACAATGGCTCTAATCATAATGAGATAGGGGCCAAACATGTCCTGGGCTCACTCTTGACATAAAGAATCATAAATGGCCATAATATAGCATAGGTAGATAGAAGGTGGGTATTTTCCTTGAAATAAAGGGCTCACCACAAGCAAACTTTCACAATTGAATCTAGCCACATTGAGGTGGATGGGGACTCTAATTTTTACATGGTTAGATCATGTATGCAAAAGTTTGTATTAATATGTTTGAATATATTATATATAGGCATATCATGCATATCAACATAACTTATATCTCAATGTTAGATAAAACATATATATATATATATATATATATATATATATATATATATATATATATATATATATATATATA
>DF360826.1:26901-40927 GCA_000787875.1 Solanum virginianum | reverse complement strand
AAAAAATATATATATATATATATATATATATATATATATATATATATATATATATATATATATATATATAGAAAGGAGTATATAGAAACGAATACCATATCAAGATACCTTAAAGCCTTGATTAATGAATGCCATAATAGATATATATAGTGAAGATAGGACCTGAACCAACATGTAAGACCATGTGAGCTATTGTATGAAATCTCGATGTTGCCTCTACACCGGAGAATGAGTAGCCTTCTTTCCAAAGGTAAACCACCACCTACACATATAATCATACATATTGGGCATAAAAATGAATCTATGATGGCACGTAGTTATGAGAAAGGTAGGCTTTATCTAACGACCCCTTAGGTCAAGGCCCCACCTCCAGTATCATTCGGTGCTAAGTCATCATTCCACCAGAATATATACCTATATATATATATACATACATACATGAACTTGCATGCCAAAGGATTATAAGTCATTTCAAATCATAATCATGGATACTTAGTCTTCAGAACCAAATCATACTTCAATTCATGATTTCATGAATAAGAATAGTTCATTCATACTTGTTCATGATGGTGTATACATACCCATAAGTGCTTAAAATCATATCATAGACATTATGTGATCATTTTTATGTCATAACCATACTTACCTTTAAATCATAATCGTAATCATAATCATAATTAGGTAATATCCCACATCATAAATCTCATAAATAACTTTATTCATGCATGCTCATGACATTAGGAATGAGAATAAAGCATGGGTATATGAAATTCATATCTAAAATATGATAATAAGATGGATTCATACTTAATCCATAAAGAAATCAATATTTGAATCATACTTGAAATTACTCATGCATAAATTCATCAAAGAAGGGACATACAAATTCAAATATCATAAAATCCATGCAGATTGATATAATAGGACATAAATCATACTAAAATCATAAATTAAAATAAAACCATAACATAATTTATTCAATTTGAAGCTAAATCACAAAACCCACTTGCAAATCATACTTGAAAATCATGAATTAGGAGAAATAGATTTTTCAGGCTTCATGATTGGAAGATAATCATGAATGAAACCTTATATACCTTGATGGAATGAAGGAGTTTATGTCACGATCCAAGCCTAGGGCCTAGACGTGACCAATAAATGGGGAACTCGAAGAAACCCCAAACAAGCCTCATAGCATACCATTACACATCCTTGATCGCAGAAGCAATAAAATTACTAATAGCTAAGCATAATCAAGGGGAATTGAGACTAGGGTAAACTTCCATATCATAAACATCAAGAAACAAGATTTTCAAGACTCATAGCATAGATACATAACATGTCAACAATACCTCTAAACGTACATACTTAGCGGGGGACAAGACAAGCAACTGGGCTCACGTTCATGGTCAAAGTATACATAAATGAAAGATAGTTTTAATACATAGCAAGGGATCATAAGTAACGTCCCCAGAATGGAGGATTTACCAACAAGCGTGAGTGAAACCGTACTAGCCACGTGGGTGGAGATGCTCAAGTGGGGCTCCTATTCCTACATAATGACATCATGTAGGGATAGAGTATGCGTTAGTACGTTGGAATGTACTAAGTATGTGGGATGCAATGTAATAAGATATAGGCAACATAATCAAATGCATAATCATGAGCAATAGATAGCACGATACCAATATGGCATGTTCATTAAAATATGCTTGAAAAGAACTAAACTTACATAACTCATTTAACATAATAAGGTGACATGCTTAGATTATCCAAATACCTTGTACTAGAGGGTGAGGAATATAACATAGTTCATTACTCCTTCTAGTAGGTAATGGGTAGTACATGAGGGTAGAGAGATAGCATAGGTCATAACCCCTAGATGTGTGCATATGAGGGCGAGACATACCATATAGTTCATAACTACTTCATATGAGTATATTGCGTAACCCAAAATCATACACGAGGGTATGGAGTACATCATAGTTTATAATCCCTACGTGTAGAAATGAGTAAGTGAGTAGCACATGAGGGTAAGGTAATATATAACCCCTACATATGTATTTATTGCATAACCTCAAACCATACACGATGGTAATGAGTACAACATAGTTCATAACCCCTATTTGTGGATATAAGTAAATGAGTAGCATTGATTCTCACATTAGGGTAAGGTGTCCAACATAGTTCATAACCCCTACATGTAGAAATTGGCCTTGCACTAGAGGATAAAGCATATAGCATAGTTCATAACCCTTTCTAGTAGGCTTCCCAATTGACAAAAGCATAAACCTTAGCATAAGAACCCAAAAGCCCATCAACAATTCCCAAGAACATAACAACATAAGAGCCCAACAATTCACTTGTAATACCATAGGAGCTTTATATGATTTAAACACACATATATATTTATTTCATCATCATTTCATAATCATATAGTCATCCAACTCATAAGACATGCATTGGATCATCAATTTCTCAAGAACTCTAAACCGGACATTTCATCAAACACTTAGAGGGTGTGTAGTGTTAGTGTAAAATCATGCATTTTAAGAGTGTTATTATGGTAGAAAATTCAATGTAAAAACATCAATAGATACTTGGTAACAACCTCAAGCTCTATTCATAAAACCCTTCATCAAATCTCACATTAGATCTTAGATTCATAGCCCACAACATAGCAAAATAGTCACAATTTCATAAACCCCAACATAGTGTGCAGTGGTTTTTATAATAAATAAGCCCATGAGTAAATCATCTTTTAAATCATGCTATTTTTAAGAAGAGAGAGTTTAGCCATCATGGATGAAAGGAACCCATAAAAGAAACCCACATACCTTAGCTTTAGAGATGAACTTGGTGAAGATTAGAGATGGAGACTTGAAGCTTGAGTGCAACCCTAAAGACCTAGAAAGGGTTTTGAGACTTGAATTTAGGAGGTGAAATATTGGCTAAGTGTTTGAGTGAGTATTGGGGAATGTTTAGAATGATATGAGGGTGAAAATGGCTAATTATAGGTAAATTCACGTTTGGGGACACTTAGGCCCAAAATTTAAAAGCCTTGGACCGCAAGAAAAATAACTGGATAGAATTTGCACAGGTCCGTGACATGGACCTAATACGGAGGATGAATTTACACACGTTCGCGATGGAGGCACGTCACGGTACCATCGTGGACAGACACTAGATAAGCAAAATTGTTAAAATTGAAATTGCTAATTGTTTGCTCTTAAATCGAGTTTAGACCCATTTTCCACTCAAAATGACCCCCTGATCAAGAATATGAAGTCAAATTTTTGATATTGGGCACAGATTTTAAGATACATAAAAATTACGATTTCAGACACTTTTGAAGCACATTTTTGGGAAAATTTTTGGGTTGTTACAATATCTCCCCCTTAGGAACATTCGTCCCAGAAAGTCAACGAAATATATATGAGAAGAGTAATCATGAACAAATCAGTCCCAACAATAATGCAACAATACATTTAAAACACCATTTTCAAAATATCAACATAAGTGTCAAAAGTCGTCATGAACTTGCTAACATAAACATGGATGTATGCAAATGACATAGGGGCTGAAAAATAAGGCTTGAAATCATGAGAGGACTTGATATGTTATCATAAGCTTGAATAAAAATGAAAGAGATACGGATATTGTTTCTCCATGCTCGCTCCCCGAGAAACATTTTTGACTAGATGAACCTTCCAAAGAGCCTTAACATACACCACATCCTTATTAATCAACTTCTTCCACCTTTCTACCCAATTCCTTCACCAGGACCTCTTCCTAAGTCAACTTATCTTCCACAACACTCATAACCTCAAGAAGTTCTATAGCACTAGAGTCGCCAACATTCCTCCAAATTCATAACATAACCCTCAAACGCTTCACAAGTTCTTCCTCACATCCAGAAACATTCAAGACATCATCACCAAGGACACCACAACCATACCAAGGTAGGGATTAAAGACCCTATTCATGAGACCTATAGACATGACCGGTACATAAGTCAAACCAAGAGACACCAGTCCTAAAATTCAATATACCGAAAAGGACATTCAATAGCTCATCGGCCACCAAAAATAACTCAATAGAAGTAACTTAGGCTCAACACCCCTAACTCTTACAAGATGATAAATGCAATCAATTGGAGATCAATTGCACCCTAAATTAACAGATGGACTTACCCTTTTTACTACCACTCAAAGATGGGTGATTAGGGAATTAGAATCTAACTCTATGAGCCCTACCATCAACGAAGAAACAACATGCATGCAATCAATCCATTCCAAGTATAATCATTAAAAATTCACCAGATCTAATTTGACAAAGCCATAAGTCAATATCTAAATGCAACATGACCGTGAAACAATTTCCATTGACCTATCTAGCAATAAAAAGGAAACTTCAACATACCGGTAGCAACATCGGGTGCCTTAGCCACCCTTTGCCTCCTTTGAAGAGAATAGAAGTGATTATGTCTTGGAGCACTTCCTTGATCAATATACCCTCCTTGGGCCTCTTGATTCACATGACCACCTTGACCTTGAGGACGACCCTCCTTGCCCTTGTTCTGAACATAAGGGTAGTCAATAAGCTTGTGACCTTCCCTCCCACACCCGTGATGTGCTCTTGAATTCTTTAAGCATTTGCCATGATGATGTGTTGAAATTTCGAAAAACTCATTCCACCATCGCCTCCTTAGAACCTTGGTCTGTCTATTCCTTCCATAGCAAGCCTCTTGTTTGGAGCACTAGAAGACCCTTTGCCTTGAAACTCGATACCTTGTTGGAACCGATCATCTTCAAATTGAGCCCTCTTGGACTCTCAACTCCTCTTCTTCCTAATCTTTTCACCCTCAAGTTGTTTAGCATAAATCATGAGGTGGGACAAATCCATATCATTAATCAACATAGCAGACTGGCATTCTTCATTCCCCAAGTTGGAGACACCCATCACGAACTTGTTCATCTTAGCCCTAGGGTCGGCAACCAAATGAGGAGTATACTTAGAGAGTTGGTTGAACTTGATTGCATACTCCCTCGCACTCATTGACCCTTGCCTCAAATTCATGAATTCTACCAATTTGGTTTCCCTAAGCTCAAGAGGAAAGAACCGATCAAGAAAGGCCACCTTGAACTCTTCCCATAAAACCACATTGTTGACTCCCTTATTCTCCCTCCATTGATCGTACTATGTTTGTGCTTCTTGTCTTTCAAAAAAATTCCACGACATACCCGAACAATCATTTAAATCATTTATAGGATTTAATCATTCCTAACAACTGATTCATCTCTTTCGCTATCTGCATTTGGTATGGTTATTTGCTTTAGTAATAAAAAGAATAATGAATAGAAAAGAATAATGGTTTGGGTCATGTATCTACATCCATGATCTAACACCTATGATGGCCACCAACTCCACCTTATCTTGCGATCTAACACCTATCATGGCCGATACCATATAAGTCTCATCAATGAATTCTTGTGGGTCTTCGTCCACCCTTTACACATAGAACTTCGGTGGGCTCATCTTTATGAAGTCTCTCACCTGAGAAGCCAGTGTAGGAGCATGAGGGGATTGGGTCCCTTGATTGGCTTGGTTGGCCAAATCTTGTTCAAGTAAAGTAAGAGCCTCCCAAAACTCTCCATTAGCCGGTTGTCCCTCGAGAGCACGGGCTCATCTTTCTCTTGTGTTAGGAATGATTAACTAGAATGGCAAAGAGCAATCATTAGGGGAGGAAAGCTTATTTCAACTCTATGGCATGATTTAGAACATGAAAAAGGGAAACAATTCCTAAAACATCTCATAGCCTCCAACTAATAGTTGTGGTAGACAACATAACCATGAATAATACTCTAATCGATGCGGTGTGTTAGAATCCAAGGATTTAACAACCTAGTGCTCTAATACCTTCTTTGTTATGACCTAAGCGTAGGGCATAGACGTGACTTGCAAATGGAGAACCTAAAGGAATGCCAAACAAGCCTTATAGCATACCATTACACATCCTTGGTCGCGAAAGCAATAAAATGGCAATAAGAGCTACGCATAATCAAGGGGAATTGGGACTAAGGGTAAGCTTCCATATCATAAACATCAAGAAATAAGAGAGTCAAGACTCATAGCATAAGTACATAACATGTCCAACAACACCTCTAAACATAGATACTTAGCGAGGGCCAAGACAAGCAATCGGGCTCACCCTCGAGATCAAAGTATACAAAAAGAAAGATAGTATTAATGCATAGCAAGGGGTCATAAGTAACATCCCTAGAATGGAGGACTCACCAACAAGCTTGAGTGAAAGTGTACTAGCCACGTGGATAGAGATGCTCAAGCCCGGCTCCTACATAGTGACATCATGTAGGCATAGAGTATGCATTAGTACATTGGAATGTACTAAGTATGTGCGATGCAATGCAACAAGAGATGGGTACCATTTTGAGAATGCATAATCATGAGCAATATATAGCATGATAGCAATATGGCATGCATGAACAATACTTGTAGTAAAACATGCTTGAAAATAGCCAAACTTACATAACTCGTTTAACATAAAAAGGTGACATGCTTAGATCATCCAAATACCTTGTACTAGAGGGTGAGAAATATAGCATAGGTCATAAACCCTTCTAGTAGGTAATGGGTAGTACATGAGGGTAAAGGGATAGGATAGTTCATAACCCTTACATGTGTGCATATGAGGGTGAGACATACCACATAGTTCATAACCCCTTCATATGAGTATATTGCATAACTCCAAATCATACACGAGGGTAAGGAGTGCATCATAGTTCATAACCCCTACGTGTAGAAATGTGTAAATAGCACATAAGGGTAAGGTAGTATAAGTCATAACCCCTACAAGTGTATATATAACATAATCTCAAACCATACACGATGGTAAGGAGTACAACATAGTTCATAACCCCTACGTGTGGATATAAGTAAATGAGTTGCATTGATTCATAAATGAAGGTAAGGTGTTCAACATAATTCAAACCCCTACATGTAGGAATTGGTCTTGCACTAGAGGGTAAAGCATATCGCCTAGTTCATAACCCCTTCTAGTAGGCTTCACAACTGATAAGAGCGTAAACCTTAGCATAAGAACCCAATAGCCCATAAACAATTCCAAAGAACATAACAACATAAGAGCCCAACAATTCACTTGCAATACCATAGGGGCTTTACATGATTTAAAACATATATACACATTTCTTTAATCATCATTTCATCATCATGTAGTCATTCAACTTATAAGACATGCATTGGATCATCTATTTCTCAAGAATCCTAAGCCGGATATTTTATCAAACACTTAGATAGTATGTAGTGCTAGTGTAGAACCATACATATCAAGAATGTTATTATGCTAGAAATTTTAGTGTAAAACTATCAATAGATACTTGGTAGCACCCTCAAGTAATATACATCAAATCTCACATCAGATCTTAGATTCATAGCCCATAACATAGTAAAATAGTCACAATTTCATAGCTAAGTATAGGTATATTCATGTTTGGGGACACTTAGGCCCAAGACTTAAAATCCTTGGACCGTAAGAAAAAAGAACTAGGTAGAATTTACATAGGTCCATGTCTTATCCACGACGTAGACCTATTGTGGAGGGTGAATTTACACATGTCTGCGATGGAGGCGCATCGAAGTACCATCGCGGAGAGATACTAGATAAGCAAAATTGCAAAAATTGAAATTGCTAATCGTTTGCTCTTAAATCAGGTTTAGACCTATTTCACACTCAAAATGACCCACTGATCAAGAATATGAAGTTGAATTTTGGATATCGAGCACGAATTTTGAGATATATATGGAAATTATGATGCCGGGCACTTTTGAGACATATTTTCGGGGAAATTTTTGGGTAGTTACAATATCTCCCCCTTGGAGACATTCATCCCCAAATATCAAAGAAATGTATATAAAAAGAGTAGTCATGAGCAAATAAGCCCCAACAAGAATGCAATAATACATTTAAAACACCATTTTAAAAACATCAACATAAGTGTCAAAAGTCATCATGAACTTGCTAACATAAACATGGATGTATGCAAATGACATAGAGGCTGAAACATAAGGCTTGGAATCATGAAAGGACTTGACATGTTATCATTAGCTTGAATAAAAATTAAAGAGATACGAATATTATTTCTCCATGCCCACTCCCAGAGAGACATTTTTGACTAGACGAACCTTCCAAAGAGCCTTAACGAACAGCACATCTTTATTAATCAACTTCTTCCACCCTTCTACCCAATGCCTCCACCTGGACCTCTTTCTAAGTTAACTTATCTTCCATGACACCCACAACCTCTAGGAGTTCTATAGCACTAGACTCGTCAGCCCATCCTCTCAACCTAAAAGCATAAAGAACCAGGCAAAACATCACTATACCCATAGACAACCCCTATTTGTATGCAGCCTTACCAATCTTCCTCTACACTCTATAATAACTTACGACCAAAACTCATTTGTCAAGCTTAACCACACCTAATCCACTTGGGACCATGAACCACCATCTACCCCTTAGGAGACAACCTCTACTCAGCCATCCCTCACCAAAAGCTCCAACTCTATCATGACAAACATCAAAGCCTTATTCTACTAGACCCCTTCAACCATAGAAAATTCAGAACCATCAAAGACCTTACACCACCTCTCTCAACCTCACCCAACCTAGTAAACCAGTAATCTCCTCCAACTACCTTATTGTCAACCAAGGGACCCCACTTTCCATAATTAACAAGTAACCTCACCTCCTCCAAATTCATAAGATAACCCTCAAATGATTCACAAGTTCTTTCTCACTTTCGGAAACATTTAACACATCATAACCAAGGACACCACAACCATAACAAGGTAGGGATTAAAGACCCTATTCGTGAGACCTATATACATGACTGATGCACAAGTCAAACCAAGAGATACCAGCCCTAAAATTCAATATACCAAAAAGGATATTCAATAGCTCATCAGTCACTGAAAATAACTCAATAGAAGTAACTTAGGCTCAACACCCCTAACTCTTACAAGATGATAAATGCAATCCCTTGGAGATTAATTATACCCTAAAACAACAAATGGACTTACCCTTTTACTACCACTCAAAGACGGGTGAATAGGGAATTAGAATCTAACTCTACGGGCCCTACCATCAATGGAGACAAAACATGCATGCAATCAATCCAGTCCAACTATAATCATTAAAAATTCACCATATCTAATCTGACAAAGCCATAAGTCAAGATCTAAATGCAACATGACCGCAAAATAATTTTTATTGGCCTTTCTAGCAACAAAAAGGAAACTTTCAACATACTGGTAACAACATCGGGCACCTCATTCACCCCTTGCCTCCTTTGAAGAGCATAGAAGTGATTATTTCTTGGAGTACTTCCTTGATCAATATACCCACCTTGGGCCTTTTGATTCACATGACCACCTTGACCTTGAGGATGGCCCTCCTTGCCCTTGTTTCGGACATAAGGGCAATCAATAAGCTTGTGACCTTCCCTCCCACACCCATCATGTGCTCTTGAATTCTTTAAGCATTTACCATGATGATGCCTTGCACATTGTGGAAATTTTGGAAAACTCATTCCACCATCGCCTCCTTAGAACCTTGGTCTATCTATTCCTTCCATAGCAACCCTCTTGTTTGGAGCACTAGAAGACCCTTGGCCTTAAAACTTGATACCTTTTTGGAACCGGTCATCCTCAAATGGATCCCTCTTGGACTTTCAACTCCTCTTCTTTCTTAGCTTTTCACCCTCAAGTTGTTTGGCATAAATCATGAGGGGGGACAAATCCATATCATTAATCAACATAGCAGACCGACATTTTTTATTCACCAAGTCAAAGATACCCATCACAAACTTGTTCATCTTAGCCCTTAGGTCGAAAAACAAGTGAGAAGCATACTTATTTGTTTGAACTTTATTACATACTCCCTCGCACTCATTGACCCTTGCCTCAAATTCATGAATTCTACCAATTGGGCTTCCCTAAGCTCTAGAGGAAAGAACTGGTTAAGAAAGGCCACCTTGAACTCTTCCTATAAAACCATATTGTTGACTCCCTTATCCTCCCTCCATTGACCGTACCATGTTTGTGCTACCCCTTTGAGTTGGTAGGCCACCAACTCCATCTTATCTTCCGATCTAATACATATGATAACCAATACCATATAAGTTTCATCAATGAATTCTTATGGGTCTTCATCCACCCTTGACCCATAGAACTCTGGTGGGCTCATCTTCATGAAGTCTCTCACCTAAGAAGCCGATGTAGGAGCATGAGGGGCTTGGGTCCCTTGATTGGCTTGGTTGGCCACAACTTGTGCAAACAAAGTGTGAGCCTGCCGAAGTTTTCCATTAGCCAGTTGTCCCTCGGGAGTGCGGGCTCTTCTTTCTCTTATGTTAGGAATGATTAAATAGAATGTCAAAGAACAATAGTTAGGGTAAGAAAGCTTAATTCAACTCCATGGCATGACTTAGAACATGAAGAAGGGAAACAATTCCTAAAACGTCTCATAGCCTCTTACCCATAGTTGTAGTACATAACACAACTATGAATAATACTCAAATTAACGTGGTGTGTTGGACTCCGAGGATCCAACAACCTACTGCTCTAATACCATCTTTGTAATGACCCAAGCGTAGGACCCAAAAGTGACTTGTGAATGGGGAACCTGAAGGACGCCAAACAAGCCTCATAGCATACCATTACACATCCTTGGTCACAGAAGAAAAAAAATGGCAATAAGAGCTAAGCAAAATCAAGGGGAATTAGGACTAAGGGTAAGCTTCTATATCATAAACATCAAGAAATGAGCGAGTTAAGACTCATTGAATAGATACATAACATGTCCAACTATACCTCTAAACATATATACTTAGCGGGGGCCAAGACAAGCAACCGGGCTCACCCTCGTGGTCAAAGTATACACAAAAGAAAGATAGTATTAATGCATAGCAAGGGATCATAAGTAACGTCCCAAGAATGGAGGACTCACCAACAAGTTTGAGTTAAACTATACTAGCCACATGGGTGGAGATGCTTAAGCGGGGCTCCGGTTCCTACATGGTGACATTATGTAGGCATAGAGTATGCATTAGTACGTTGGAATGTACTAAGTATATGCGATGCAATGCAATAAGAGATAGGCACCATATTCAGAATGCATAATCATGAGCAATATATAACATGATAGCAATATGGCATGCATGAACAATACTTGTAGTAAAATATGCTTGAAAATAACCAAACTTACATAGCTTATTTAACATAATAATGTGACAAGCTTAGATCATCCAAATACCTTGTTCTATAGGGTGAGGAATATAGCATAGATAATAACCCCTTATAGTAGGTAATGGGTAGTACATGAGGGTAAAGGGATAGCATAGTTCATAACCCCTAAATGTGTACATATGAGGGTGAGACACACCACATAGTTCATAACCCTTTCATATGAGTATATTGCATAACCCCAAATCATACATGAAGGTAAGGAGTGCATCATAGTTCATAACCCCTACATGTAGAAATGAGTAAGTAGCACATGAGGGTAAGGTAGTATAAGTGATAATCCCTACATGTGTATATATTGGATAACCTCAAACCATACACGATTGTAAATAGTATAACATAGTTCATAACACCTACATGTAGATATGAGTAAATGAGAAGCATTAATTCATACATGAGGGTAAGGTGTTCAACATAGTTCATAACCACTACATATAGGAATTGTCCTTGCACTAGAGGGTAAAGCATATCGCCTAGTTCATAACCCCTTCTAGTAGGCTTCACAACTAACAAAAGTGTAAACCTTAGCATAAGAACCCAATAGCCCATCGACAATTCCCAAGAACATAACAACATGAGAGCCCCACATTTCACTTGCAATACCATAGGAGCTTTGTATGATTTAAACACACATATATACATTCTTTTCGTCATCATTTTATCATCATATAGTCATTCAACTGATAAGACATGCATTGTATCATCAATTTCTCAAGAACCCTAAACCAGATATTTTATCAAACACTTAGAGGGTATGTAGTGCTAGTGTAAAACCATGCATTTCAAGAGTGTTATTATGCTAGAAAATTTGATGTAAAACCTTTAATAGATACTTGGTAGCTCCTCTTAAGTAATATACATCAAATTCTTCATCAAATCTCACATTAGATCTTAGATTCATAGCCCACAACATAGTAAAATAGTCACAATTTCATAAACCTCAACATAGTATATAGTAGTTTTCATAATAAATAACTCATGAGTAAATCATCTTTAAATTATGCAATTTTTAAGAAAATAAAGTTTGGCCATCATGGATGAAAGGAATTCATGAAAGAAACCCACATACCATAGCTTTAGAGATGAACTTGATGAAGATTGGAGATGGAGACTTGAAGCTTGAGTGCAATCCTAAAGATCGGGAAAGGGTTTTTTGACTTGAATTTAGGAGGTGAAATATTTTGCTAAGTGTTTGAGTGAGTATTGAAGAATGTTTAGAATGATATGAGTATGAAAAATGGCTAAGTATAGGTACATTTACGTTAAAGGAACACTTAGGCCCAAGACTAAAAAACCTTGGACCGCAAGAAAAATAACTGGGTAGAATTTACACAAGTCGGCATCTGGTCTGCCATGTGGACCTATCTCGGAGGCTGAATTCACACATGTCCATGATGGTGGCACATTGCAGTACCATCACGGATAGACACTGGATAAGCAAAATTGCAAAAATTGAAATCGCTAATCGTTTGCTTTTAAATTGGGGTTATGCCCATTTTCCACTCAAAATGAGCCTTTGATCAAGAATAGAAGTTGGATTATCAATATCAAGCACGAATATTGAGATATATGAAAATTATGATTTTAGACACTTTCGAGGCACATTTTCGGGCAACTATTTGGGGTTGTTACATTTTAAGGTGGATTAAGCTTGATCTTGGCAGTCCAAATACCTTAGGTTGAATTTTTTGAAGGAATGACTTGGAGAGAAATTCTTAGGAGTAGATGGAATAGATTAAGTGTTTAGCTTGAAATGAGCATGAGAAATAGAATATAGGATGATCTAGAGGGTCAAAGTATAGTATAAAATCCTTAAAAGGCATTGGAAGTAAACCACATTATCATAGAGTCTTTAATAAAATGAAGTAGAACATGAACTAAGGACCTGCACGAAAGGCTTCATGGCTCGTGAAGCCTCTCGTGAACCTTCCCTAAGATACGAGATGGTGATTAGTCAAGGTTAAAATGTCCAAGGACCCCTCCATGAACCAAACTATAGCCCGTGGTGACTTTCATGAGCCATGGTATGTCCTTGTGTAGGACACTTGGCAAAAAAGTAGAGGAGTCCAAGCCCAAGGACCCTCGTACGATAAATTTCACGACCATTGGAGAGGTCTACAAGACATGAACTGATCTATGAAAGATCATGTCACGCCTTAAATCCTATTAAGGTGGACCAGTACCCGTTGCTGATAAGGCTTGGGAGAAGTAACGTATATCTATGCGTTATCTATAGACATTATAGAGGATTTCTACATTCAACATGTCTTTTAGAGAGAAAATAGAAATAACAAGCCTAAAATGAAATGCACACTGATGTTGGGTAAGAGACCACCTTTAGTTATATTGTGGGATCATGTACTTTATATTCTTTATATCACTTTACCTTTACTGTAAAATCTGTGAACAGCATGTATTGTAAAATGACCAACTGATCAGTGGTAAACTGTATTGGGTTCTCCTTGGCTAGGCTTTTCCTTAGCCCCTCGGGCTACCCCCCTGTGATAGGATCGTCCCTGGCTAGGTGATTCTTCCACCCCTCGGGCTACCACCTATCTATAAGCAATATACTTTATCTTTCAATTACCATTGAGATGATCTTTTGGTGGTCACAATATTGGAGCAATAGAAATGTATAGGTAGCATATGACATGTAGATAACCATACAAGACAATATGACAATGAC
>DF360826.1:0-26842 GCA_000787875.1 Solanum virginianum | reverse complement strand
GTTGGAATTGGTAAGTGTCTTTATGTACCAAGGAGGGATCTATGTTTCATGTCAAATAATACTAGTATTAGCAGCCAATAAACACATCTTGGCAGTCCAAACTCATAAAATTAGAACACACGAGCAGCAGGTGCATAATCATAAACCCGAGCGTATTTTTTCAACCTTTTCGCCCCTAAACATATTTTCTAGTACACATTCTCATATACACATCATGTGCAGAATCTTTTAGTACCTTAACAGCCTTATAACAGCCCATAAAATAGAATACTTAACAATTTTACACAACATACAAATGGGCAGCATAAAGTTACATCCCTTCGCTATATTTCAACGTCGATAGTTCCAAACCTCTTCCAACTTTAACCAAACTATTTTCATGTCTTTTTACACATAAAACAAGTATTACAACAGTCCAAAAATACTCCCAAATTAGGTCAAGGTCATGACACAATAATTCCCAATTTTCAGCTCATAAATTTCTTTTAAGAGTACAATTAAGATATCCTATAATAATCCATCTTTGTGGACTGTAACAGTGGTGAAACAGCCTGTGTACATCACTACCAAACTAACCTTTGTTAAATAAATATGTCTTACTTCATAATTCAGCCAACCAAGAAGAGAAAAACCTCTTAATTAACAAGAAATGTGTACAACAATCTTTAGAACACAATCTGTCCAGATTTCCAGCACAAGTATAACTAACATATAGATCTTGTTTTTGATGGAACAAGTATAACAAATACATGGATAATTCCACTTACCTTAGCCTTCAAGATTTAAGTTTCCTTCAAGAACTTAGAGGGTTGTATGGGCTTCCTTAAGAGATGAAGTAGAGAGAAAGCAAAAGTCTTTAGGAAAGCTGAATTTTTTCCAAAGGTGAAAATTACTTAGGCTGCTTTCACTTTCTTATTTAAGGCATATTTAAGCCAGTTTACTATAGATATTTTGACCATTTCTTGACTCATTCTACCAAGTAGAATATGCTGTAGCTTGGATCTCACATTTGGGCCTAAAAAGATCACAAAATTGATGGTCCTTGGCTGCCCAATTTCTCAAATTCTTATTCACTTAGTTTGGGTCCAATAAGCCAAGTGGGTTGTGAAGACTGGGCTCTTTTATAATTAATCTTGGGTTGTAAGCATAGTCCATTTATGATGCCAATAAATAGGCTGAAGTTACACTCTTAACAAGGATTTTGTTCATGACCGGACTTAGACAAATTCAACGTCGAGTCTCATCTCTATTTAGCTAGAAAATTCAAACTAGGTAAGTAGACATATCATGTTTCATTTGCATGGTACTAGTATTATAAAATGTGGGGTGTTACAGGTCACTTAACCTGAAAAGCCACAACAAAGCCTATATAGCCAAGGCCACTGCCTAGGCCACCTCCTGGACCAGCTTCATGAGCCATGAAGGCATGCTTGGAAGGGAACCTTAGCCAAAAACTCAAGAAACCTTATTTTTTAGAGTAGTCAAGCCTTACAAAAACTTGAGTTCTTACAATTAATAAGTCCAATGGAACCATCCATGACACATACTATATTCCATAACTCGTACGACATGTCTATAAATCATGAAAGGTTAAATCTTAGGGTTTAAAGAACCCAGTCATAACCCATCATTAAATCCATGATCTATCCTACATATTCATAAATAAACTCCTACAAGGCCCCCGTCTATGGTCTAACTCCACAAACCTGTAAAAGGTCTTCTGGTTCATGTTAAATTTTCTTTAAATTTTCAACAGCTTCTATGAGGTTATTCTATGACCTATAAATTAATCTATAGGCCATAGAAGTAGCTCTTGGTTCCTACACCACTAACATTTTCTGAACTTTCCTTTTGACTCTGACTTTTTAACTTATAGGGTATTGAACTTAAACATCATGCCAAGTCAAATGGTGTCACATAAAATATAATGGAGAGAGTATCATTTTATAATAATATATACTATATGACTTGATATACATATGCAATATAGATGAGGTTTCTATCTAATGACCTTTTGATGAAGTTATAATTATTGGGTTTAAGTAAAGTGTGAATTGTGAAATGAGAATTGGGAAATAAGGAAATATGGGGAACCAAGAACCAAGTAAAGGAAAAATGAAGAGTCATTTCTCCCTCATTGTTAGAATAGAGGAAAAGTTTTGTACTTATATTAGGAAATACTTTCTCTAACTCTTAAAGAGTCAAGTAGAGAGGACCCCTTGCGCTGTCATCATTGTCGCTTGCTTGGCTTAGCTTGGCTATGGTTATGGCTATGGCTTCAGCTTCGGCTTTGGCAAATGATTGATTGATAAATTTTTTTGGACAAAATTTATTCAATCAGTCTCAAGATTTTCCTTTTTTTGATATTAATGATGAATTAATTTAATGAATTGTTAAATAATTAATTAACGTTTAAATTATTTACTAATTAAATTAATTCACAGAATTAGTTTAATGGGATTTTTAAATTTTGTACTAAAATCATGAACAGACTCCTCCTCCCAAAAGAGGTCATACTTGTATAGAATAGATGAGACTGTTCTGAATAGGTGAATACACATCCATTACTGGCTATAAATAGAGAGTTTTCTCTCAATTTTTCCTATTGTTTTTTATTCTCTTTTGCATATATTTTATTACACAAAAAAATTGAGTTTGCATATGAATCTATTGTTGTTTTTTGCATTTGTTAAAGTTACAAAAGTTTGAGGTATCGCTACTTTTGGAATAGTTATTTGTTTTACCCTGGGATGAAATAATCCACAACTCAGATACAGTGATAGGATTAAATTCCTTAAGGAGATATAGTGAATTTTGTGGACTCAAATATTTTGATTTTATAATTTTTTCTATTTCTGCACTACCATTGCATTACAGGAATACCAAGCCTAAGGAATTTAATAATTTTTTGTTCTTGTATTTTGATTTCTGACTTCTGATTTTAGTGATTAAAGCCTTCTATGCTTCTACTCCGATTGAGTTTGAAATTGATTTGAAGTTATAAGAACTTCATCATTAAATTGATTATGTTGATAATAGAATCTATCTTTACTGTTACTATTCTACATACTAAATTCTTTGTCTACTTGTGATAGAAAATTGACTAATCTGAGTGAAGTTGATGTTGGAATGATAAATGCTACAGTAGCATCTACTGAAACTCCAAATCGTTCAAATATAGCCCTTATAATTTCACTCGCTGAAAAATCTATAAAGTTTACTGATGTTGATTTCAAAAGGTAGCAGCAGAAGATGTTCTTCTTCTTGACTATCCTAAGTCTGCAAAGGTTCATTAGTGAGAATGTTCTTATATTGTCTGAAAGAATACCGAATGTTGAACGACTATTAATGACTGAAGCTTGGAAGCACTCAGATTTTTTATGTAGAAATTACATTATAAGTGGCCTTTAAGATGATCTATACAATGTGTACAGTAACTTGAAGACTTCCAATGAACTCTGAAATGCTTTGGAAAAGAAGTATAAAACTGAAGATGTTGGAATGAAATAAAACTGAAGATGTTGGAATGAAAAAACTCATTGTGGTAGAATTTCATGAATACAAGATGGTAGTCAGTAAAATTGTTATTATCCAAGTTCAAGAGTTGTGGGTTATAATCGATGATCTCCTTGCGAAGGTATAATTCTATATAATACTTGGTTTGAACATATAAAATTTGTTCATAATACTTACATAATCTTTAATGTAAGCTTAGTTGTGAATGATGCTTTTCAAGTGGATGATATAATTGAGATATTACCCCTTGTCACGCGCTGAGAGGGTACCCGTGGTGTGGCCGACATTCAGAGACTATTGCTAGCCCCCGAGCGAATCACTTGGCCTCATCGTCACATCACACTCAATAGTGGATAAATAATACTCAATAAGAAGGAACTTCAGATGAAGATACGAATGTATATCTCTAATATATCATAGTTTTCAAAGTAGAAAATAAATTAAGATATATCAACTCAATACTCTATACTCATAGTCTATGAAGCCTCTACTCGACAAGTCTAGATAAAGTCATATAAGGCCATGAATACCCCAATCAAAGAAATACAATACTCAACACTAATAAGAAGATAGACAGGCTCCTCTGGAAGGCTAGGAGGGCTCACCAACTTGAGAATGTACAGAATTGGGGCCTCAACGATGTGTGTGCTAAGGTCCTCTATTTGTTATATCCGCATCATAATATGATGCAGGCACAAAATAAAAGCCATTAAATGGAATATACTGGTATGTAAAATAGCTCAAGAAAAGTAAAGCTTGACTCACTCACCTCGACTCAACAACTCAAACTCAAAATAGTTTATGCAACTTTGATAGTAAAATTATGCTTTTAAAATAGGCTCAGTAAAATAGACTCAGTTTGAAATCTTATGCTCAACTCAATGTTGCTTGGAGTTTCTCTAACCGACATATATCATCCCACCACCTTTAATTAGGTGATGCACAACAAATCGGCATTGTTGACATGCCCGCCCTTAACTTGCCATGGAAAAGGACGATCAACCTCAACCTCGCTCCCTTAGATCCTGAGAGAGTGTCCACTGGCGGGAAAAACGTCACCAGTATTATGCTAAAATGACTATCCTACGCTGGCAAACGTAGTTCTGGGTGCTCCTCAATCACCCAACTCGGTGCTCAATACTCCTCCCAAAGCTAAAATATGCTCAACTCATCAGTTGACTCATCAACAACTCATGACTCAATGCTAATCAAGAACTCAGCCCTCTTTAGGGTATCTCATGTCATTACATCTCAATGCTCAATAGCTCAATCAATTAATGCAATCAGTCGACTCAACACAGACTCAAACTGTCATTTAAACTCATTTAATTAACCTATCATGTAGTGCAAGCAAGAGGTCATATGTAGAAATATATGCAACTCAACACAATAAGTTGCTCATGCTCAATCATACCCTACTCATTTAACTCAACATGCTCGACTACTCAGCTCAATATACTCAAGTTACTCAACTCTGTATACTCAATCTACTCAACTCAATATGCTCAATGTATATGCAAAATTCCATAAAATCATGTAAACTACGGTGCATACTATCAAGGGGGAAATATATGAATACATCTCATATCAATACTCATGCAACATAGAAATTTTCTCATCTAATAGAATAAGACCTCATGGTAAGTGCAAGGATTTCAATATTAAGATAATAAGATTTCTCAAATCTTAACTCTTTTCCCAAAACCTTGACTCAAGAAGAGGAAGGGGCATGTGAATGGAAAGATTTCACACTTCGATAAACCTTACATACCTGGTAATTGAAGAATAATCAAACCTCGATCAATCCTTGCTCTAGAATGGTAAACCCTAGCTTCTTTCTCTTCTTCTCTTTTCTCTCAAAAACTTTAAGGTGGAAAAAAGGTGAAATAATGGCTTAGGTTTTGTTTATAAGGCTTTATACAAGCAAAAGATCATGTAGGATTTAATAGAAAAAGGGTCGGAATGGAAAGAAATGCCTCTCATTAACTCAGTCGAAGGGGTCTACAAAACCCCGCCTACAACTTGTAGTCCTTACTACGAGTCATAACTGCTCCTCATAGAAAGGAAGTCTCAAAATCTTGAATCACTAGAAGACTTTACAAAACCCCTTGTTACGAGTCATTTGTCCACAATATGAGTCATCACTAACCTCTCATTGATGGAGGGACTTTGCAACATGGAACACTAGAACTGGCCATGAAACCCCCCTCTATGAGTCGTAATGGGGTCTACGAGTTATATACTCATCTTGTAGTTGGAGGGTCCTAAAACTTTGAGTCACTTAAATTCCCTATGGAACCCTTCTTTATGACTCGTAATCCTCTGTACGACTCGTAATACCTCTCGTAAGTCTGATTCTATAGTTTTCTCAAATTTTCTCAACATCATCTCAATATCATTTGCACATACTTATCCAAATCAGAAAGAAGGAAATTGAGGGGGTGTTGTATTATCTACCCCTTGGGATCATTCATCCTTGAATGACAAGAAGGATAGGGATTTAGGACAAGGCACAAATCTCCCAATGGACTCTAACAATCAGCCAGCTATTATCTCACTCATGCAATCAACAAATTAAGAATTCAGCAAGTAATACAATCAAATAGTCATCAAATCACCTTAATCCTCACTCGAACTCTCGAACTCAATCTTATATCACATAGAAAGCAAAAAGAGGATTCAAGGAATGGAAATGTAAGAATTTATAGGGAAATGTTTGCCATCAACTCTCTCATTATCAGTAGGAAGGAATAAATAGGGATATTTGGCCTTCATTGTCCTCCTTCGCATCTCAAGAGCTTCTTTTATGAATTTGTTCCTCCACAACACTTTAACAGATGCAACCTCTTTAGTTCTTAATTCTCAAACCTAGTAATCAAGGATTCGCATAGGAATCTCTTCATAGCTCAGGTTGTTTCTCACTCTGATACTCTCAACAGGCACAACCAATTGTGGATCTCCCAGACACTTCTTAAGTATGGAAATGTGGAAGACTGGGTGGATGGCTTCTAACTCTGATAATAGCTCTAATATGCTACATTGCTCACACTCTTTATAATTTGAGAAGGGCCAATGTACCTCGAACTCAACTTCTCTTTGTTTTTGAATCTCATCACACCCTTCATGGGTGTCACTTTCAAATACACCTAATCATTGACCTCAAACTTTAATTCTCTTCTTCTAACATCTACATAGGACTTTTGCCAACTCTGTGCAGTCTTCATATTCTCTCAAATGATTTTCACCTTCTCCATAGCTTGGCAAACCAAGTTTGGACCAATCAACTTTGCTTTACCTACCTCAAACCATCTAACTGGCCACCTATACCTCCTCCCATATAGTGCCTCATATGGGGCCATCTAAATACTCGAATAAAAACTATTGTTGTAGGCAAACTCTACCAATGACAAGTGGTCATCCCAATTACCTTTAAAGTCAATGGCATAGTCTCTCAACATATCCTCCAACGTTTGCATAGTGCGCTCTGCCTGGCCATCTATCTGAGGGTGGAAAGTTATGCTAAGAAGTACCTTCATACCCAAACCCTTCAAATACAGATCTCCAAAATTGGGTAGTGAATTGAGCTCCTCTATATGAAATGATAGATAAATGGACTCCATGCAATCTCACAATCTCAGTTATGTATAACCAGGCGTAATCCTCTACAGTATTAGTCATCTTGGCCGCCAAGAAGTGACCATACTTAGTTATCCAGTCAACTATCACCTAAATCGAATGATGCTATCTATGAGACCTCAATAAACTAGTGACAAAGTCCATGTTAATCATCTCCCACTTCCACTCTGGAATCTCAATGTTCTAAGCTACTCCACATGGCCTTTGGTGCTCAACTTTAACTTATTGGTAATTCGACCACTTGGAAACGAACTCTACAATGTCCCTTTTTATTCCATTTCACCAGTACAGTTCTCTCAAGTTGTGGTACATCTTGGTAGATCCTGGGTAGATGGAATATTTGGAACCATGGGCCTCTGCCATGATCCTCTCTTGAATACCATCAACATCTGGAACACACAATCTTCCTTGATACCTTAATACTCCATTTGCCCTTTTGGCGAAAGCCATCACTTTCTGCTTATGCACATCCTCCTTTAGTTATGATAATATTGGGTTTTGATTTTATTTCTCATTTACTTTCACTACTAGAGATGATGCCAATCCATTTTACACATAAACTCCTTCCTCACATAATTTATCTAGTTAAACTCTCAGTCGGGCCAGTCTACAAACCTCCTTGGCTAATTCTCTCTTCTCCTCCTCCACATAGGCAGTACTTTCTATGGATAACCTGCTAAGAGCATTAACAACTATATTAACTTTACTTGGGTGGTAGAGGATGCTCATGTCGTAGTCCTTGAGCAACTCAAACCATCTCCTATACCTCAAGTTGAGCTCTTTCTGGGTAAAGATGCATTGCAAGCACTTACAACAGCAACAACAACAACAACAACATACCCAGTGAAATCCCACAATGCATTGCAGGCACTTATGGTCATTAAATACATATGATCCATACAAATAGTGGTGCCATAACTTGAGAGCAAACACCACCACTACCAACTCCAAGTGATAGGTGGGATAGTTCTTCTCATGTACCTTAAGTTGTCAAAAGCATAAGGAACAGCCTTTCCTTTCTGCATTAACACACATGCCAATCTGTAGATCACAAACCCATCTATTCCATCCGGCAAGGTCAATACTAGTGCAATAGTTAATCTTGCCTTCAACTTTTAGAAATATTGAAGCGCCCCAAAATATGCCTCAAAAATTCCCATAATCGTAATTTCCATATATCTCAAAATTCATGCATGATATTAAAAATTCAATTTCATATTCGTGATCAGGAGGCAAAATTGAGTAGGACATGGGTATAACCCTAATTTTAGAGGAACCACAGCGAAAAATAATTTTCATAAAATTACATAAAATAGTGTTTATCCGTGCCTAGGTCACGATGCACTTAGGGCGTGGATTAGTATTAGTTTTCCCTCCATGTTGGGTCCATGTCATGGACCAAACACAGATCAGTTTAAGTTTTTCCTTTAGTTTTTCATTTTGGCCCAAGGGCCTTGGGGACATAGCCTCATGCCCACACATGCGTGAAAACACCTATACTTAGTTATTTTTCAACTCTATATCATTCAAGACATTCTCAAAATTCTCTCTAACACTTACCCAAATATTTCATCCAAATTTAAGTGTCCCAAGCTTAATTTCAGATCTTGAGAACTTCATTCGAGCTTCAAGTTCTCTTCAAGTCTACATCAAGGAAATCCCCAAATTTGAGGTATGTGGGTTTCAACCATTGGGTCCTTTCACCCATGGTGTCCAACCTTCCTATTTTATGAAAATTGCATTATTTCAAGTTGTATTACTTATGAGTATTACTTATTTTAGATTACAATTACAAATTATGTTAGAGTTTTATGAAATGTTGATTGGAAACACATGTTTACCTACTTCAAGCTTATACTATGAGATAATTTATCTATTGTGATTATGCATGTTTTGAGCTATGATACTATGATCTATCATGAGGTTTGATGATGGATTTCAAGGTATCTTACATGAGGGTTTTACTATGTGTTGGTGGGTTGATTTATATTAAGTTTTCTCATATTATTTTACTCTTGGATTACATCATTTTTAACTAGCATTGCACACCCGCCAAGTGTTTGATAAAATATATTGACAAGGATTCTTGAGTTATTGATAATATAATGCATGGTTTATAAGCCAAGAAAGTTTATGATGATTAAAGGATTATATGTATGTATTGAATTCATGAAAGTATCTATAGTGTTGCAAGTTGACCACACCTTGTTGGGGGGTGACATGCCCAATCGTCTTGTTATGGAGGTGACATGCCTTGACCACCTCGTCGAGGGGTGACATGCCTATACTACCATGTCAAGCGGTATATACCTTGACCACCTCATCAGGGGGTAACATGCCCGTACTACCACATTGAGAGATAGGTACCTCAATCACCTTCCAAGGGGGCGACTTATCTTAGATTCCAAGTAATAGTTGTTTGATCTATGATTATGGTCTCCTACAACACATGTGTTATGTTCCATACAAGTCATATAATTCACAAGCATGTTTTACTTAAAGCATTGATCATGCATGCCATACTAATACTATACTTATCCATTGCCTATGAATATGCATTTTGACTATATTGGCTTATGTATTATTGCATTTTATCCTATATATATAGTATATTCAAACGTACTAACTCATACTCTATGTCCACATGATGTTACCATGCAGGAACTAGAGAACCTCACGATCATCCTTCACGTTGCTAGTTTTGGCATCTTGAAGATAAGCTTTTGGTGAGTCCTCAAGTTCGGGGATACTAGCTATGCTACTCTTACTTTTTTTATTTCTCTATGTTGATCTTTTGATACTATGAGGGTGAGCCTGGATAATGTCTTGGCCCTTGCTCCAATCTATGTTTAGAGGTCTTGTTGGAAAAATTGATGTATCTATGCTTTGAGTATTGACTCTTTTAGGTTATTATAAATATCAATATTTCCCTTAGTCGTTTTGCCCTTATTTATATCTCTTGTTGTTGCTATTTTTCTCTCGCGACCAAGGATGTGTATTCATATGCTAAAAGGCTTGTTTGGGGTTCCTTCGGGTTCCTCATTCATTGTGTCACATCTAGGCTGTAGGCTTGGGTCATGAAAAACATAGTCTTAGAGCACTAGTTTGTTAATGGTCCTCGAAATCCAACACACCACATTGATTAGAGTCTTGTTCATGATTGTGAAGTGCACCACAACTATGAGTAAGAGACTATGAGGCATTTTAGGAAATGGTTCCCTTTTTCATGATCTACATCATGCTTTAGAAGTAAGGTAAGTCTTTTCCACTAATGAATGTTCTTTGATATTCTAGGTCATGCCTATTCCATAAAGAAGAAGAGTCCGTACTCCTGAGGATCAATCGGCCCCTCCCTTTCCACAAGTTCCTCAAGATAGGGTAGTGGCTCATAAAGAGTTCCAGGATGCTATTACTATGTTGGCCCATGCCATGACTAACCAAATCAACCAAGGGGCCCAAGCCCCTGATGCTCCTACTCAAACCTCAAGGGTGAGGGATTTTACTAGAATGAACCCACCGAAGTTCCATGGGTCCAAGTTGGATGAGGATCCACAAGAATTTATTAATGAGGTATATAAGTTATTGTCCATTATAGGGGTTAATTTGGAGGAAAAAATGGAGTTGGCAGCCTACCAACTCAAAGGGGTGTCTCAAATATGGTTCACTCAATGGAAGATGGAGAAGGAGAATGTAATGATATCCCTTGGGAAGAATTCAAAGTGACATTTCTCAACTGGTTCTTTCCTATTGAGCTTAGTAAGGCAAAAATAATGGAATTTATGAATCTAAAGAAAGGGTCTATGAGTGTGAGGGAATATGCCATCAAGTTCAATCGACTCTCTAAGTATGCCCTATAATTGGTTGCCAAGCTGAGGCTAGGATAAACAAATTTATGTCAGGTGTGTCCAACTTAGTGTATGAGTAGTGTCATACTGCTATGTTGATAGGTGATATGGATTTATCCCATCTCATGACTTATGTCGAACAACTAGAGGGGGAAAAGTTGAGAAAGAAAAGAAGTGGTGAAGCCAAGAGGGACCATCCTGAAGGTGGATTCTAAAATCCTAAGAGTGGCCAATTTCCTCAAGGCCAAGGGTCTTCCAATGCTCCTAATAGGAGGTTTGCTAATGATAATCCGAGATTCGAAGGTGGTGGTGGTGGTGGGATGCTAAATCCTAGGTGCCCAAGGTGTGAAATAAATAATAGTGGTCTATGTTTGAAGAATTCTAATGCTTGCTTTAGTTGTGGTGAAGTGGGTCATAAGGTGATTGATTGTCCACATGTACAAAACAAAGGTAGAGAGGCTCATCCACAAGGCCAAGGTGCAAATGCGGGTCCAAAGGGAAGAGGAGGCCAACAAGGGGTGCTCCAAGGCAAAATAGATTCTATACTCTTCAAGGGAGACAAGGGGGATGAGGTGCCCGATCTCGCCACTGGTATGTTAAAGGTTTTTTATTTTGATGTGTATGCCTTGATAGACCCGGGTGCCACTCTTTCTTTTATTACTCCTTTTGCTGCCAAAAGGCTTCAAGTTATCCCCGAATTATTGTGTGAACCCTATGAAGTGTCTAGCCCTATTGGTGAATCTATTATCGCTAAAAGAGTCTATCAAAAAATTGTCCCATATTCATATTGCATAAAATCTTGCCTTGTGATTTTGTTAAGTTAGATATAGTGGATTTTTATGTCATTCTTGGGATGGATTAGTTACATACATATTATGCTTCTATTAATTATAGAACCGTAGGGTCAAATTCCAATTCCCTAATAAGCCCATCCTTGAGTGGGAAAGTTGTGATATGGTGGTCAAGGGTTGATTCATTTCTTGTCTTAAAGCCTAAAAATTGATTTCTAAGGGTTGTCTCTATCATCTTGTAAGGGTTAGGGATATTGAGTCCAAAGTCCTTCCTATAGAGTCAGTTCTGATGGTTAATGAGTTCCTTGATGTCTTTCTCAATAAGTTTCATGGTGTTCCTCCCAAAAGAAAAAATGATTTTGGTATAGACATTCTTCCTAATACTCAACCCATCTCTATTTTAACGTATGGCCCTACGGAATTGAAGGAGTTGAAGGAGCAATTGAAGGATTTGTTGGAAAAGGGTTTCATAAGGCCTAGTAAGTCATCATGGAGTGCATCGGTGTTGTTTGTGAAGAAAAAAGATGGTTCTCTTAGAATGTACATTGATTACTAGCAACTTGATAAAGTCGCCATCAAGAATAAGTACCCTCTACCAAGGATTGATAACCATTTTGATCAACTTCAAGGGGCTAGTCACTTCTGTAAGATTGATCTTTGGTGCAGGTATCACCAAGTGAAAGTGGGGGAATGTGATTTTCCCAAGAAGACCTTCCGGACTAGATATGGGCACTTTGACTTCATGGTTATGTCCTTTGGGTTAACTAATACACCGGCTATATTCATGGATCTTATGAATAGAGTCTTTAAACCCTACCTTGACTTGTTTGTGGTAGTTATTATTGATGATATCTTGATATATTCCCATAGTGAGGAGGAACATATGGATCACTTAAGAGTAATGTTGCAAATCTTGAAAAAGGAGAGGTTGTATGCAAAATATAAAAAATGTGAGTTTCGATTGAAAGAGGTAGCTTTTTTAGGGCATGTAGTGTCGGGTGATGATATTAAGGTGGATCCTAAGAAGACGGAAGTGATTAGGAATTGTCCTAGACCTTTGATTCCATCAGACTTTAGAAGATTCTTGGGTTTGGTGGGTTATTACCGGAGGTTTGTAAATAGGTTTTCTTCTATTGCTTCCCCTATGACTAAGTTGACCCAAAAGAAGGCAAAATTTGTGTTGATCGATGAGTGTGAGAAGAGTTTCCAAACTTTAAAAGATGAGCTTGTCTAGGCTCCTACCTTATCTCTACCGCAAGGGTTGGTGAGTGTGAGAAGAGTTTCCAAACTTTGAAAGATAAGCTTGTCTCCGCTCCAGTCTTGTCTCTACCAGAAGGGTTGGAAGGTTTATTATATATTGTAATACCTCAAGAATTAGTTTGGGGTGTGTTTTGATGCAAAGTGGTAAGGTGATAGCATATGCCTCTAGACAATTTAAGGTGCATGAGAAGAATTATCCCACCCATGATCTTGAATTGGCGGTTGTGGTATTCGCTTTGATAATTTAGTGTCACTGCTTGTATGGGGTTTATGTTTATATGTTCACCAATCATAAGAGTCTCCAATATGTGTTCACCCAAAATGATCTTAACTTGAGACAAAGAAGGTGGTTAGAGCTCCTTAAAGATTATGATATGAGCATGCATTATCACCCTGGCAAAGCTACTATTATGGCCGATGCTTTAAGTAGGGCGTCTATGGGTAGCCTAGCTCATATTGATAATGGTGGAAAGAAAGTGGCTAGAGAGGTTCATCAGTTGGCTAGATTGGGGGTTAGGTTGGAAGAACTTGATAATAGTGGTGTAGTGGTTGTTGATGGTTCTAAGTCTTCATTGATTGAGGAGGTAAAGGCAAAACAAGACCTTGAACCCGCCTTGTTAGAGTTGAAGACCTTGGTAAAAGATGGTAAAGTAGAGGTTTTCTCCCAAGGGGGAGATGGTGCCCTTAGGTACAAAGGTAGATTGTGTGTGCCTAGTGTTAATGACTTGAGAAAGAAGATTTTTAGATGAGGCTTATAATTCTTCCTATTCTATTCACCCCGGTTCTACAAAGATATATAGAGATTTAAGAAGATGACTTGAGAAAGAAGATTTTAGATGAGGCTCATAACTCTTCCTATTGTATTCACCTCGGTTCTACATGGATGTATAAAGATTTGAGGAAAGTGTATTGGAGAGGGGGTATGAAGAGAGACATTGCCAAGTTCATATCTGGATGTCACAATTGCCAACAAGTAAAAGTCGAACATCAAAGTTCGGGTGGCCTAGCATAAAATGTAGAGATTCCTGCATGGAAGTGGTGGGAAATCAACAAGTTGGTTAGATTGCATGGGGTGCCCTTGTCTATCATTTCGGATCGTGGTGCTTAATTCACTTCTTACTTTTGGAGGTCTTTCCAAAGAGGTCTTGATACCAAGGTTAAGCTTAGCACGGCTTTTCTTCCTCAAACAGATGGCCAAGCCAAGAGAACTATCCAACCCCTTGATACTATGCTTAGGGATGGTGTTTTAGAATTTAAGGGTAGTTTTATGACTATGTTGACCCAAAAGAAGGCAAAATTTGTGTCGACCGTTGAGTGTGAGAAGAGTTTCCAAACTTTGAAAGATAAGCTTGTCTCTGCTCCAGTCTTGTCTCTACTAGAAGGGTTGGAAGGTTTGATGTATATTGTGATGCCTCAAGAATTGGTTTGGGGTGTCTTTTGATGCAAAGTGGTAAGGTGATAGCATATGCCTCTAGACAGTTTAAGGTGCATGAGAAGAATTATCCCACCCATGATCTTGAATTGGCGATTGTGGTATTTGTTTTGATAATTTGGCGTCACTACTTCTATGGGGTTCATGTTTATGTGTTTATCGATCATAAGAGTCTCCAATATGTGTTCACCCAAAATGATCTTAACTTGAGACAAAGAAGGTGGTTAGAGCTCCTTAAAGATTATGATATGAGCATGCATTATAACCCTGGCAAAGCTACTATTGTGGCCGATGCTTTAAGTAGGGCATCTATGGGTAGCCTAGCTCATGTTGATGATGGTGGAAAGAAAGTGGCTAGAGAGGTTCATCAGTTGGCTAGATTAAGGGTTAGGTTGGAAGAACTTGATAATGGTGGTGTAGTGGTTGTTGATGATTCTATGTCTTCATTGATTGAGGAGGTAAAGGCAAAACAAGACCTTGACCCTGCCTTGTTAGAGTTGAAGACCTTGGTAAAAGATGTTAAAGTAGAGGTTTTCAGAGACATTGCCAAGTTCATATCCGGATGTCACAATTGCCAACAAGTAAAAGCCGAACATCAAAGTTCAGGTGGCCTAGCCTAAGATGTAGAGATTCCTACGTGTAAGTGGTAGAAAATCAACATAGATTTTGTGGTTGGGTTGCCTAAGACTAGAAAGCATTTTGACTCTATTTGGCTTGTTGTGGATAGAATGACAAAGTCGGCTCATTTTCTACCGGTCAAAACTACATTCAGTGTTGAGGACTATGGCCATTTAATATCCTAGAGTTGATGAGGTTGACGAAATTCTATTATCCATACCGGTCAAAACCACTTATGGTGCCGAAGATTATGCCAAGTTGTATATACATGAGTTGGTTAGATTGCATGGGGTGCCCTTGTCTATCATTTTGAATCGTGGTGCTTAATTCACTTCTTACTTTTGGAGGTCTTTCCAAGGAGGTCTTGGTACCAAGGTTAAGCTTAGCACGGCTTTTCTTCCTCAAACGGATGGCCAAGCCAAGAGAACTATCCAACCCCTTGATGCTATGCTTAGGGATGGTGTTTTAGAATTTAAGGGTAGTTCTATAACTAAGTTGACCCAAACGAAGGCGAAATTTGTGTCGACCGATAAGTGTGAGAAGAGTTTCCAAACTTTGAAAGATAAGCTTGTCTCCACTCCAATCTTGTCTCTACCAGAAGGGTTGGAAGGTTTGTTGTATATTGGGATGCCTCAAGAATTGGTTTGGGGTGTGTTTTGATGCAAAATAGTAAGGTGATAGCATATACCTCTAGACAGTTTAAGGTGCATGAGAAGAATTATCCCACCCATGATCTTTAATTGGCGGTTGTGGTATTTGCTTTGATAATTTAGCATCACTACTTGTACTGGGTTCATGTTTATGTGTTCACCGATCATAAGAGTCTCCAATATGTGTTCACCCAAAATGATCTTAACTTGAGACAAAGAAGGTGGTTAGAGCTCCTTAAAGATTATGATATGAGCATGCATTATCACCTTGGCAAAGCTACTATTGTGGCCGATGCTTTAAGTAGGGCGTCTATGGGTAGCCTAGCTTATGTTGATGATGGTGGAAAGAAAGTGGCTAGAGAGGTTCATCAGTTGGCTAGATTGGGGGTTAGGTTGGAAGAACTTGATAATGGTGATGTAGTGGTTCTTGATGGTTCCAAGTCTTCATTGATTGAGGAGGTAAAAGGGTTGGGTTGGAAGAACTTGATAATGGGGATGTAGGGGTTGTTGATGGTTCTAAGTCTTCATTGATTGAGGAGGTAAAGGCAAAACAATACCTTGACCCCGCCTTGTTAGAATTGAAGACCTTGGTAAAAGATGTTAAAGTAGAGGTTTTCACCCAAGGGGGAGATGGTACCATTAGGTACAAAGGTAGATTGTGTGTGTCTAGTGTTAATGACTTGAAAAAGAAGATTTTTAGATGAGGCTTATAATTCTTCCTATTCTATTTAGCCCGGTTCTACAAAAATGTATAGAGATTTAAGAGAGGTGTATTGGTGGGGTGGTATGAAGAGAGACATTGCCAAGTTCATATCTGGATGTCACAATTGCCAACAAGTAAAAGCCAAACGTCAAAGGTAGGCATTGTAGATCATCGTTTGGGTGGTTTGATATGGGAGAAATGCTTTGTTAGGTCTAGATTTGGTCATGGAAGCCTTGGGGAAGGTGAGGTTGATTAGGGAGGGATTGAAAACAGCCCAAAGTAGACAGAAGTCCTATTCTGATGTGAGGAAAAGAGATCTTGGGTTTAAGGTTGGTGATTGGGTTTACTTGAAAGTTTCACCCATGAAGGGTGTAGTCCGATTCGGTAAGAAGGGGAAGTTGAGCCCAAGATTTGTGGGTCCTTATATGTGTTAAGGAGGATAGGTAAGGTTTCCTATGAGTTTGAGTTGCCCATTAATATGAATATGATTCATTCGATTTTCCATGTATCTATGTTGAGAAAAAGTGTGGGTGACCCAAGTGTTATTGTACCTTTGGATGTTGTGGTAGAAGATAATTTGACTAGTTCCAATAGAAATTTTGGATAGACAAGTGAAGAGGTTGAGGAACAAGGATGTATCTTCCGTTAAGGTTCTTTGGAGAAACCAACAAGTTGAAAGTGCCACATGGGAAGCCAAGGCGGCCATGAAAAAGTGATACCCATATCTCTTTCATTTTGCTCAAGCCTAAGGTACTAATTTAAGTCCCCTATATGATTTCAATTCTTTAGTTTCAGCCCTTATGTCATTTGCATGCATTCATGTTTATGCTGACAAGTTTATGGTAATTTTCGACACTTATGTCGAAGTTTTTGAAAATAATGTTTCAATGTGTTTGTTGCATTCATTTTGGGCTGAATTCTTCATGATTACTTCTCATATGTACGTTTCTTTGATATTCGGGGACTAATGTTTCCAATGGGGAGATATTGAAACGCCCTAAAAATGTGTCTCAGAAATGTCCATAATCGTAATTTCTATATATCTCAAAATCCATGCGTGATATCGAAAATTTGACTTCATATTCGTGATCGGGGGTAAAATTGAGTGGGAAATGGGTATAACCCTAATTTTAAAGGAACCGTGGCAAAAAATAATTTTTGCAAAATTATGCAAAATAATGTCTGTGCGCGCCCAGGACGCGACGCGCCTGGGGCATGGATGAGTGTTAGTTTGCCCTCCGCATTGGGTCCACATCACAGACCAATTCAAGTTTTCCCTTAGTTTTTTATTTCGGCCCAAGGGCCTTGGGGACATAGCCTTATGTCCACACATGCGTGAAAATATCTATACTTAGCCATTTTTCAACTCTGTATCACTCAAGACACTCTTAAAACTCTCTCTAACACCACCAAATATTTCATCCAAATTCAAGTATCCCAAGCTTAATTCCATAAATCAAGAACTTCATTCAAACTTCAAGTTCTCTTCAAGTCTACATCAAGGAAATTCCCAAATTTGAGGTATGTGGGTTTTAACCATTGGGCCGTTTCACCCATGGTGCCCAACCTTCCTATTTTATGAAAATTGCGTGATTTCAAGTTGTATTACTTATGGGTATTACTTGTTTTGGATTATGATTACAAATTATGTTGGGGTTTTATGACATGTTGATTGGAAACGCATGCCTACCTACTTCAAGTTTATACGATGAGATTATTTGTCTATTGTGATTATGCATGTTTTGGACTATGAAACCATGATCTATCATTAGGTTTGATGATGGATTTCAAGGTATCTTACATGAGGGTTTTACTATATGTTGGTAGGTTGATTTACATTAAGTTTTCTCACGTTATTTTACTCTTGAATTGCATGATTTTGAACTAGCATTGCACACCCGCCAAGTGTTTATAAAATATTTTGACAAAGATTCTTGAGCTATTGATGATGTAATGCATGGGTTATAAGCCAAGGACTTTATGATGATTAAGAAATTGTATGTATGTATTAAATTCATGTAAGTATCTATAGTGTTGCAATTTGACAACACCTTGTTGGGGGGTGACATGCCTTGACCACCTCGTCAGAGGGTGACTTGCCCGTACTACCACATCGAGGGGTATGTACCTTGACCACCTCGTCGAGGGGTCATATGCCCATACTACCACATTGAGGGGTATGTACCTTGACCATCTCATCAGGGGGCGACATGCCTATACTACCATGTTGAGGGATAGGTACCTCAATCACCTTCCAAGGGGGTGACATGCCTTGGATTCCAAGTAATAGTTGCTTGCTCTATGATTATAGTCTTCTACTACACATGTATTATGTTCCATACAAGACATATGATTTACAAGCATGTTTTACTTAAAGCATTGATCATGCATATCATACTGATATATACTTATCCATTGCCTATGAATATGCATTTTGACTATATTAGTTTATGTCTTTTTGTGTTGCATGCTACATACTTATTACATTCAAACATACAAACACATACTCTATGCCTACATCATATTACCATGTAGGAATCGGAGCACCTTAAAGATAGTGTACAGCTAGAAGACCACTTAACACATACTCTATGCCTACATCATATTACCATGTAGGAATCGGAGCACCTCACGATCATCCTCCACGTGGCTAGTTTTGGCATCTTGAAGATAAGCTTTTGGTGAGTCATCAAGTCGGGGACACTAGCTATGCTACTCTTGCTTTTGTTATTTCTCTATGTTGATCTTTTGAAACTATGAGGGTGAGCCCGAAAAGTGTCTTGGCCCCCACTCCAATCTATGTTTAGAGGTGTTGTTGGAATAATTGATGTATCTATGCTTTGAGTTTTGACTCTTTCAGGTTATTATAAATATCAAGACTTCCCTTAGTCCCTTTGGCCTTATTTATATCTCTTGTTATTGCTATTTTGCTCCCGCGACCAAGGATTTGTGATTGGTATACTAAGAGGCTTGTTTGGTGTTCCTTCGGGTTCCTTAATTGCCATATCACCTCTAGGCCCTAGGCTTGGGTCATGACAACTTTTCTCACACTCGTCAGACCATTGAAACTTGACCTTTTTCTAGGTTAGTTTGGTCAACACCGCGGATATGGAAGAAAATTCCTCAACAAACCTCCGATAATAGCCAGCTAAACCCAGAAAACTCCTTATCTCTGTCGATGAGGTTGGTCTTGGCCTATTCAATCTTTGAGTATCCACTCGAATTCCATCTCCAGAGATCACATAACATCATCATCTCGACTCTCTTCGATGAGGTTGGTCTTGGCCTATTCAATCTTTGAGTATCCACTCGAATTCCATCTCCAGAGATCACATGACCTAAGAAAGCCATGGATTTTAGCCAAAACTCATACTTAGAAAACTTGCATACAACTTATTGTCTCGGAGTGTCTGCAAGGTGATCCTAAGGTGGTTGGCATGCTCCTCCTCTTTCCTGGAATACACCAAAATATCATCAATAAATACGATCACGAACATATCTAGATACTATTTGAATACTCTGTTCATCAAATCCATAAAGGCTGCAGATGCATTGTCAATCCAAAAGACATTACTAAGAACTCAAAACGACCATATTAGGTTAGGAAAGCCATCTTCAGGATATCACATTCTCTCACCTTCAATTGATGATAGCCTTATCTGAGGTCTATCTTAGAGAAAATAGTAGCATCCTAATGTTGGTCAAACAAATCATCAATCCTCGAGAGTGGATACTTATTCTTGATGGTCACCTGATTCAACATGCGGTAGTCAATACAAATTCTCAAAGAACTATCCTTATTTCACACGAACAAGACCAGGGCAGCCCATGGAGAGACACTGGCCTTATGAACCCTTTCTCTAACCAATCCTTCAACTGCTCATTTAACTCTTTCAACTCTATAGGAGCCATTCTATATGGCAGAATAGAAATAGACTGGGTATCAGGAAGGATATTAATCCTCAGGAAACTCGCCAACAATTGGGATGGACTCAAGAGAATGTGGCTCAAGATCATCAGATTTAACTCGCATGAGGTGATAGATATACCCTTTAGAGATTAGTTTTTAGGCCTTGAGGTAAGAAATAAACTTACCCTTCAGCATGAAAGAATCTCTTTTCCACTCAATACATTTGGAAACTAGAATTTGATAGTGCGAGTTTGTAAATCAAGAGAGGCATAGCAGGCGTGAAGCAAATCCATACTAAGGATCATATCAAAATCAACCATCTCAAACTCAATCAAATTAGTAAAAGTATCCCTATAATAGATGGACACAACACAATCCCTATAGATTCTCTCATCTCGAATGAACTCACTAATATGAGTAGAAACCGAAAATGGCTCAAGCAAACATTCAAGAAGAATCTCAAGTCTACTCACCACATATGGTATCACAAAAGAGCAAGTTGCACTCAAATCAAGTAAAGCATAAAAAAGAAAGGTAAAGCCTCAAAGCATACCCATCACGACCTCTGGTGCAACCTCTTGGTCCTGTCGATTCCCCATCGCATACAAATAGTTTGTTCCATCGCCTGCCCATGGGCTAGCATCTCTCTGGTTACCCCTTACTAGTGGTGCTATGGTAGAAATCTGGGCTTTATTGCCCTACACCGAGCATTCCCTCTAAAAGTGACCCGATTGACCACACTTGTATCAAGCATTTCCTCCATATTTACACTCTCCCAGATGTATCCTGCCACATTCCCACAAAGTGGCTTCCCTTTAGAACCAAGAGTCGCACTTCCTTGAGACTGTGCACCCTGTGGCCTAAAGTTAGGCTGACCTTGGGACCTCTACTCATATCTCTAGCTAGGGACTGGTGCACTGGCTAAAGATAGTGTACAGCTAGAAGACCACTTCTGGAAATAGGACTTGTCCCCCTTACTCAGCTTGCTCTGGGTAGACTCAAGCCCTGCTGATATAGCCTTCTTACTCAAATGCTCCTCTCTGTCCTTTTTCTTATCTTCTTCAGTCTGTTGGGCATAAACTAGCATCCTAGAAATATCAATGCCTAGAATCAACAACGCCAACTTGCACTCCCTCTTCACCTCTTTACTCAATCCAGATACGAACTTCCTCATTCTCGCCCTTATATCCAGAACCATCTCTGGGACATCCTAGACAGCTAGATGAATTTCAGGCTATACTCTTTCATAGTCATCCCCTCTTGTTTTAGATTTACAAACTCTTCAACCTTTGCCTCTCTCAAATCCTGAGGGAAGAAGTGATCAAGAAAGGCACTCTCAAACTTATCCCAAATAGTAGGCTCAACATCATCATCTCGACTCTCTTCCCACTGGTTGTACCAAACATTTGCCACATCCTTGAGCTAGTAGGTAGCAAGCTTAACTCCCTCGATCTTATTTGTATACATAGTATTTAGCACCTTTAACATCTTATCAATGAAATTTTGAGGGTCCTACATGACATTAGAACCAGTGTAGATAGGTGGGTTCATCCTTAGAAATTCCCTCAGTCTAGAGGTAGTTGTTGGCTCATGAGAGCTAGAACTAGGAGTCTAAGAGTCTTGGTTCCCACTCTGAGCAGCTACCAACTGGGTGAGCATAGCAATGGCTCCTTGAAAGTTGGCCTATGAAATAGGAGTAGGTGGAGCAGTAGGTGTCACAGGAATACTAGTAGTCCTAGGCAGTCGACGTCGGCCCCTCGAATTCCCTTAAGGAGGCACCTCTGAAGTAGGATTCTTAGCAGTGCTAGTCGAAGCATTCCTCTAGGTCACTGTGCATCTAGGTGGCATGATATACAATCGCGTAACGCACAAGTCAGAAAGGAGTTTTATAGAGTTTTCACTCCATCGCATGAACTCAGATCACAAGAATGGGTAAAAGTTCCCAATGTCCTGTAGCCTCCTTCTTATGAAGTGTGTGGTGCACAACACTCTTAAGAAATACTATATTAGACACAGCTTCATAGACTTCCTAGGACTCTTGAACTCTGTGCTCTGATACTAAGTTTATCACATCCTAGGTGGATACTCTTGGCGTGGCCGATACTCAGAGACTATTGCTAACCCTCAAGCGGATCACTTGGCCTCATCGTCACATCACACTCAATAGCGAAAGAATAGTCTTCAATAAGAAGGAACCTCAGATGAAGATAAGAATGCATATCTCTAATATATCATAGTTTTTAAAGTACAAAATAAATTTAGATACATCAACTCAATACTCTATACTCATAGTCTATGAAGCCTCTACTCGACAAGTCTAGATAGTGTCATGATAGGCCATGAACACCCTAATCAAAGAAATACAATACTCAGCACTAATAAGAAGATAGAAAGGCTCCTCTAGAAGTCTAGGAGGGCTCACCAACTCGAGAAAGTACCGAATCTGGGCCTTAACAATGCATGTGCTGAAGTCCTCTATCTGCTGTATCTGTATCATAAAATGATGCAGGCCTAAAATGGACGTCAGTACATAGAATATACTAGTACATAAAATAGCTCAAGAAAAGTAAAATATGACTCACTCACCTTGACTCACCAATTCATACTCAAAATAGTTTATGCAAGTTTAATAGTAAAATCATGTTTTTAAAATAGGCTCAGTAAAATAGACTCGGTTTGAAATCTCATGCTCAACTCAATGTTGTTAGGGAGTTTCTCTAACTGACACATCTCATCCCACCACCTTTAATTAGGTGATGCATAATGAATTGGCATGGTTGTCGTACCCGCCCTTAACTTGCCACAAAAAAAGCACGATCAACCACAACCTCGCTCCCTTAGATCCTGAGAGAGTGTCCACTTGTGGGATAAGAGTTGCCAGTATTATGCTGAAATGACAATCCTATGCTGGCAAACATAGTTCTGGGTGCTCTTCAATCACCCAACTCAATACTCAATACTCCTCCAAAGGCTAAAATATGCTTAACTACTCAATTGACTCATCAATGACTCATAACTCAATGCTCAATCAAGAACTCAAACTTAACCCCTTTGGGGTTTCTCATCTTACCTCATCTCGATGCTCAACAACTCGATCAATCAATATAATCAATCCACTAAACATAGACTTAAACGGTCATTTAAACACATTCAATTAACCTATCATGTAATGCAAGCAAGAGGTCATATATAGAAATATATGCAACCCAACACATAAAGTCCCTCATGCCCAATCATGCTCTATTCATTTAACTTAACATGCTCAATCTACTCAACTCAATATACTCAAGTTACTCAACTTCACGTGCTCAATCTACCCAACTCAATATGTTCTTTGTATGTGCAAAATTCCATGAAATCATGAAAACTAGGGTTCATACTATCAATGGGAAAATATATGTATACATCTCATATCAATACTCATGCAATATAGAAATTTTCCCATATAATAGAATAAGACCTTATGATAAGTGCAAGGATTTCAATATTAAGATAATAGGATTTCTCAAAACTTAACTCTTTTCCCAAAACCTTGACTCAAGAAGAGGAAGGGGCATGTGAATAGAAAGATTTCATACTTTGGTAAGCCTCACCTACCTAGTAATTGAAGAATAAACAAACCTCGATCAATCCTTTCTCTAGAATGGTAAACCCTAGCTTTTTCCTCTTCTCCTCTTTGCTCTCAAGAACCTTTAAGGTGGAAAAAGGGTGAAATAATGGCCTAGGATTTGCTTATAAGGCTTTATACAAGCCAAAGACCATGTAGGATTTAATGGAAAAAAGGCCGGAATGGATGGAATGCCCATCATTAACTCAGCCGAAGGGGTCTACAAAACCTTGTTTATGACTTGTAGTCCTCACTAACAGTTGTAACTGCTCCTCATAAAATGAAAGTCTCAAAATCTTGAATCACTGAAAGCATTTACAAAACCCCTTATTACGAGTTATATCCGTAATATGAGTTGTAACTGACCTCTCATGGCTGGAGGGACCTTGCAATATGGAACACTAGAACTGGCCATGAAACCCTCCTCTACAAGTCATAGTGGAGTATACGAGTTGTATACTCATCTCGTAGCTAAAGGGTCCTAAAATATTGAGTCACTAAAATTCTTGACGGGACCCCTCTTTACGACTCGTAAGTCTGATTCTACAATTTTCTCAAACTTTCTCAGCATCATCTTAATATCGTATGCACATACTCATCTAAATTAGATAGCAGGAAATTAAGGGGGTGTTGCACCCCTACTTTGAAACGACTTTAATAACTACTTAAAGCATAAACTCCAGGAGATGACCATTAAAGATCTCATCGTAGGATTGAGAATTGAAGAGGACAACAAGGCGGCAGAAAAGAAGTTACTAACCAATTCAACAATAGCAGGGGCAAATATTATTGAAGAAGGGCCAAATGTTTTTTAAAAAAAAGCCATCTGGACAAAAAGGCTACCCACCTAAAAAGAGGTTCAACGCTAATTTTCATAATTATGGAAAGGTTAGATGTAAAGTCGTTGATTTTCACTCTTCAAAAAAGCAAAAGAAAATGAATCAAGCAAATATGATTGAGAAGAATGAAGAAGTGGATAACCTATGTGTCATGTTGACTAAATGCAACTTAGTAGGAAATTCAAGGAGTTGTGGCCTGATTCTGGAGCCACTTTATGTATTTGTGCAATTAAGTAAGCCTTTGCAACATATGCCCCCATTGTACCTAATGAGACCATTTAAATGAAAAATTCTTCCACAACAAAAGTTGGACACTAGGACAAAGTATGCTTAAAGGTGAATCAGACAAGGTGGTAACTCTAAACAAAGTTTGTCATTTTCCATAAATACGAAAGAAATTAGTTTCGGCTTGTTTCTTAATCAAGAACAGATTTAAATATGTTCTTGTCTCAGATAAAGTTGCAATCAATATAAATGATATATATGTAGGAAAAGGCTACCTTACTGAGGGTCTTTTTAAATTAAAAGTAATGATTGTTGAAAGTAATAAAGCTCAGACTTCTTCTTACTTACTTGAGTCAAATGATCTATGGTATTTATGTATAGGACATGTCAATTATAAAATCTTATGAAAAATAAGTAAATTGAATCTATTATCAAAGTTTGAAAATAAGCAATCAAAGTGTCAAGTCTATGTAGAATCTAAGTATGCTAAGCATCTTTATAAGTTAGTCAAAAGGAATTCAAATCCCTTGGACTTAATCTACACAGATATTTGTGACATGAAATCAATACCACCTCGCAATAAAAAGTACTTTACAACTTTTACTGACAATTGCATGCGATATTGCTATATTTATTTACTTTGTAGTAAAGATGAGGCATTTGAAGAATTCAAATAGTACAAAAGTAAAGTTGAAACACAACTTAACAAAAAAATCAAAATGATAAGGAGCGATATGAGTGGCGAATATGAATGTACTTTTGAAGAAATATGTTTAAAATATGACATTATCCATCAAATAGCAACTCCTTACTCACCACAATCTAATGGAATTGCTGAAAAAAATAGAAATCTTAAGAAGATGATGAATGCCATGTTGATTAGGTTTAGTTTACCCCAGAATTTGTGAGGGGAAGTTATCCTTAGGGCTAGTCGAATACTAAATTGAGTTGCTCATAATAACACACAATCTATCCCATATGAAAAGTGGAAAGGGAGAAAGCTCAACCTTGAATATTTACAAGTGTGGAGGTATTTGGCTAAGGACTAGCTCCTTAAACATAAAAGGACAAAAATAGACCAACGATGATTGTTTATATGCTCATAGGATATGCTATGAATAGTAAAGCATATCAATTTTTAGCTCATAAATCAGAAAATTTTGATATTCATATTAATACGATAGTTGAATCGCATAATGCTAAATTCTTTGAAATAATATACCCATGTAACAGAGAATATGAATTATCTAATGAAGAAACAAAATGATCTCAAGAAGAAATAAAAGAAAGTGATCATAACGAGAAAAATCCAAGATGTAGCAAGTGTGAGAGCCCTTACATTTGTGTTTTGGGTATTGACCAAATTCATTTCTTGTAGTGGCTTAAACCTTGTTATTTTATCATGTTACCTTATGTGAATAAGTCATGAGGGCCAAGTAAGTTATTATGTACCTATGTACATTATATGAGTTGCAAATAAAAGGGACTAAGTGTTATTTTATTCACACACTCTTCTATGTTTATATTTATACAAGGAAAGGAGAACATTTTCATACTTAGACAAAAAATTCACCTGAGAGCTACAGTGACTGAGCTCTCGGGTTTGAACAGTGTTTTTCAAAAAAAATATGTGTTTTGCTTCTTTCTCCGATTCTAAGGCTTAAAGCTTGGTATACGGGATCCCCCAAGAGTCGTAGAAGGTTTGGGTGGTCGAGCAAAACCCGTAGATTTTTGTGTGAGAAGAATTGAAGTAGTGAAAAGAGTTTTGAGGTAAGTTGAAATCCTTCTTCTTTTGAGTTTATTTAATGGT
>DF360827.1:59314-70099 GCA_000787875.1 Solanum virginianum | reverse complement strand
ACATTGCTAATTAGCTGCCAGAGATCAACTTCAGACAATGACAAAAAGGTTCATGTATTATGACAAAGTTCACCTACTACCTCTCTTTTTAGCTATATCTAAAATGATGCTGGGAGTCCTGAAAAGCATTAGTGGTACCTGTTGGATTTTTCGCTCTTTGTCCATTAGTAGAGATCTTAAACTTGGGGAGGTAGAAGGGTCAGGACTTCGAAGCTCTGCTTCAAGTCTAGAAACTTCCTTTTATAAATGCTTCAGCAATTGCTTCTCGGTAACAACCTGGAAAAATTAAAGGAAAGCAAGAAAGAAGAAGTCAAACATGAAGTTCTGCAAATTGTAGAATTACCTAGTAGAATAAGTATAGTGGAATAGAACCCCAGTTTTTACTATAGCACAGACTTATTTAACTTGCATAAAAAGGAATACATAAATGGAATGCAACTGCATAATTTAATATAATATTTGGTTGGCCATATTAAAGTCCACATTTGCTAACATCCACACAAGTAATACAAAGAATTTATGTATGTGTATTTTTTTAGGCCAAATAGAATATGGGATAAGAGAACATTTAATTAGCAAAATCTATAGGTCGTGGAGCTTCCTATGGGTCGTGCAGCTCCCTATAGGTTGAGGAACTTCCTACGGCTCGTGGTCCTGGTTTTCTCACTATCGAGGCTTCTATTTTACGGCCATTCTATGGCCCATATTTATTTCCTGGAGCCATCTTGTTGGCTTGAATTAATAAAACAATCAATGGCATGTACTATAGAAGTTACCTAGATTTTACGGATTTAATTTACTTTACGAGATAACTAGTGGGCCTAAACAATTACTTCGGGGGTCTTATGGTTAAAGTTGTAGAGGAAAAAGAAAGCTATCTGGGAGGTAGAGGTTGACTATAAAATTCGTTTCTCTTTGGCCCTATGGGAGTTTTTTTAGGGTTAAATTGCACCTCTAATCACCCTCAAGCACAACTACTCCAAGCTTGCTGGAATCTCATCCAAAGGGATTGGCAGGACAGAAAATCCTTGTGTCACCAGTTCCAATCTGGATTGGAAATTAATAAGTTGGGATTGCTCAGTTGGTAAAGCAAAGGACTGAAAATCCTTAGTCATATGTTGTTTGAGATCTTCACTTTCAGTGCCAAAATTGACCTGAGAAATTTTGTACAAAGTCAATGATTTTTGTAATCAAAATTGATGGAGAAATGTCGCTCCTTTTCCTTTTATCTCTTCTCAAGTTTGTCATCTCCTCAAGTTTTCCACTTAATAGCTAATGATTTAGTTTTTATAACTTGAGTTTTAGATACTTGAATTATTTTTAGCCTAATCCCACACATACCTGGAAGCATATTCCCCCTAATCTTAATATTTAGATCATGTAGGATCTGACTTCTAGATACTCACACATATCATACACCGACTCCCTAGTCTAGTAACATAGCCAGTGCACAAATAACAATTTTTAGGACCCCTTTGTTTACCTCTGGATCATCCAATAGGCGAAGTGAGCCAGAATCACGATTTAAGAGGTCTACTACTGTCTCACCAATCTGGATTGGGATTGGGATTGGTAGAGGACTGAAAATCCTCGTTCTATCGATTCCAAAAATTTTCAATCATTGTGGGTTTGAATATCTGAATCCATAGACAGTCAGTTAGTGCTAAATCTGACAAAATTAGTAACAGTTGAAGAAAAAAATGTAGTGAAACCAATATAGCTAATCCGTCAGAGAGTACGCCACCACGAGAGCCACATAATTTAAAAAAACATTTGATGGCAACATTAAAATCTGCATTTGTTCATACCGCATAGGTATGCGGAAATCTGCATATTATATTATGCTTGATAGAATATGGGACAAGAACATATAATAGCACTGCATGAATAAGTGTAACTAGACAACAAAGACATAAAGCAAGTATAATTTGCTTTAAAAGATTATTAAGTATTAACAGTGTAACAATCTCCATATTATTATTCACCGCGTAAATAATCACTGCATACCTAGTACATGGTCAAACAATCCCTTAATTATTTCTTGTTATCAATTGGTATATTTAATTTTAAAGGGAATAAAACAGAGAGAAATAATTAAATGAAAGTTCCTTTAGAAGTCACTAGGAGCTTTCAAATTAACCTCTAATCTCATACCATGTTTACTTGGGCAGTGGTTATGACTTCTTTGGCAGTTATCGCAAAGCACAGAGTGTTACATGATTGTTCCATATGACTTAAAGCAGGACTCATAGTGCAAACAATTGCTGTTCTTGGGTTTCCACCTAGTGAACGCTGTAATATCCTCGTCAATTTTGAATCTCTATAGGGAATATGACCATTCCTCTTTCCACCACTGCAATTCAAATGGATTGTACATACAAGTAACAATAATTTTAGGCCATTCCACAATCATGAAAGAGTAACCACCAACAACGAGGGAAAGTCACTAAAATATTGCCATTAATGCATATGGGAATTGTGCACAATAATAAGAACAAGAGATGTGGTTATATAAATAGTGTGAATAGAAAGCAATGTATGAAAACTTTCTTAAGTAACTAAATATCAAAGTATTCTCAATTACCTTAGCTTTCTGATCATAGTGGTCAGTGTCAGCAAGCTTCGGTTAATATGGCTTCCTTCCTTTAATCTTGTACCATCTGCATTTATTTGCAAGGTACGCTCACTTCCAGTAAGATCCACAAGGTTCTACAGTATTAGGAGTCTTATAGAATTAGCACTTCATGGACGACATTAGAAATATATATCAGTTAGGAGTGGTCCTTACCAGAGTTGCCAAGAAAGATTTCACATGCCCTGAGTTTTCCCAGATGCTGCTCTCAATGGTCTGAACAGAAAGTCAATATATCAGCTGTATGGACAGGGTAGTAATAACTCATGTAGAAACAACATGGATGGAAGGAGGTAACATACATAATACATCATAACAGTACAAACACAACATTGATTATTAGTAATATGAAGAAAATTCCATATACACCAAAATAAGAACTGTTATGGTGTAGCTGTATGGATAGAGTGCTATAAGAAAATCCCATATACACCAAAATAAGAACTGTTGTGTGATACACCTTAAGATGTTAGCTGTATGGATAGGGTGCTATAACTCATGTAAAAACAATATAGATGGAAGGAGATAAAATACATAATACGTTCTTATTAGTACAAAAAATATTCCATATAAATCATGAAACAATGACAACTTAGAAATAGGTCCCAGCACAGAAAAAGGCATCAACCACATACAACAATTACTTGGCATCCTGATTAATAGTTAAGGAGTTAGTCTTCATAGATATTTGGTAGATTGGATTCGCTCCCTTTAACTAGCAGATTGTACATAGTTCAAGTGGTCTAACCAAGTAATTAACAAGAATTTTAAAATGATGTTTTTAGTCCAACTTTAATTTTATGGCCTACAAATCCTCGAATTCCCATTTATTCCATCTACAATATTTCATGTCAAATGTGCAGAAAACTTCACAATGCCAAATACTTATAAACTTTAGTAGAAAAGAGACTAGCATCTTTTACCATCTTGATTATCTGATGAGATCTTGAGCTTTTATCATTTAGAGTAGTTTCACCCACTTGTCTCTGGACTGTAGCAAGTATAACAAGTATTTTAACTACAAGGTCTGAGAAAAATCCAGAACATAAAAATATAGATACTGATAGTTCTAAGGCAACATTCGTCTGTGATAATAGAATTATGTATCATTGAAGAATATTTTGTTGAACCAAAAGTTTGTACTTACCTTAATAGGTACTAATTAAGGTCCTCAGATGTTGGCCATCCTTTACAATCTCTTCCACTAATTTCTCTACAATAATACCTTTCTGCATTCAGAGATAAAAGTTTTAGGGAAGATTGATTTATAAGGAAATCCTAGTTAATAAACTTGAACTCATTAACTAAGACACTTGTTTACCTCTGGATCATCCAATAGGCGAAGTGAGCCAGAATCACGATTTAAGAGGTCTACTACTGTCTCATTATATATTTCTAAAGCAGAAAATTTTAGCACAAAGTCCCTCTCTGTAGTCCGAAATGCCGAAAAAAAAAGAAAAAGCATCCGAATATTAACACCACAATTTCTCTATCATAGAACAACAAAAGATTCTGGAGAAAGTATGATTGACAAATTTGATGTGCTCATAAATGTCATTAACAACACTTTCGGTTATTCCCCTCATTGTGAATGTCTTCCCACTACTTGTCTGTCCATATGCAAATATTGTTACTACAAAAGAAGTATGAGATTAACTGAATGGTCTCTGTTCAAACAGTAAAGCAAATTATGTATATTAGAGCTAAAACAAAGTGTACTGTAGTTCTACCATTTATCCCGTTTAGAGTAGAGAGAGCAACATCTCTAGCCCCTTTTTCATAGACCTTGCTAGTTGAATATGTCAGGTCAAAGACATTATCTGGCACAAAAAAACCCATGTAAGCAGACAAAATTCAAAAATCAGGGAAATCCCAGGCAGTTAGTAAGGATCAGTATGCCTTTCATGATTTAGGTTCTTCGACACAATTGTTTGTTCATCAAGGAAATCCCAGGCAATGAGATCATAAGCTGCTTGCTCTTTGGGGCTAAGAGGCCTAACACGAATCGTTACAAGGATTTTCTCTTCCTGTAGCTTTGACGAAGTCGTCCTTCGACTGCTTGGAAAATGAGAAGGTGTCCTTCCAGTCTTTGGCACTGGTGTTACTGGTATGCCTATCACCATCTTTGTGAACTATATACCATCCTACTCAAAAATCATAAGGAAACCATCAAATTAAGAATACCTATCACCATCTTTGTGAACTATATACCATCCTACTAAAAAATCACAAGGAAACCATCAAATTAAGAACCCCTTCTTAAAATGAAATCAAAATCACCAACTTAAGCTCCTCAAACCACCAAAACAAAAGCCCCTTACCCCAAACCTACAATTTTTAAATAAGAAAAGACTAATCTTGAAAGGGAAAAAGTGATCTTTGTGAACTATATACCATCCTACTAAAAAATCACAAGGAAACCATGAAATTAAGAACCCCTTCTTAAAATGAAATCAAAATCACCAACTTAAGCTCCTCAAACCACCAAAACAAAAGCCCCTTACCCCAAACCCACGATTTTTAAACAAGAAAAAGCTAATCTTGAAAAGGAAAAAAGCGATCTTTGTGAAACCAATTTTATTATCGTCATCAAATTAACAATAGCAATCAAAGGAGCCCCAATAGTTTCTTGAGATGATAAACAAGAAATGACAAGTAAACTGAAATCAAATATGGAAAGAACATAACTTGCTATGATTGAACTATTCCAAGAAGAAATGTAAATGGAAAGACTTATCCCCCAAGAACATGCAAGTAAACTGAAATCAAATATAGAAAGATTGATAGAGAAGATTTTTCAGGGTTGAGATGTTTTTTTTCTAGAGAGGGAGAGAAAATCTGAGAGAGTAAAGGCTACTTGAAATTAAAATCAAAATCAAAATCTAATTAATAAAATAATATTCTATTCTTCCGTTTTCGTACACCTCATACACCTAAAAGCCGTTGCTTTATTTATTTATATAACTGAATTGGAGCCTCTTTGCTAATGTTTTTGAAATTATTACACTTAAGTACCTCAACTTTCTCTTTTCATCATATTTAACCCAAGTACTTTCTCCTATTGATATGTGCAATTGGAGGCCCAGTCCAGAGTCTTTATTCTTCTTGTCTCTCTCTTTTCTTTTTAGGTGTTTGTGGTACATGTCCCATTTTACATTGTTTTGTCAGGATAAAATTCTTTACCAATAAATATGGTGACATCAATATGATACTTTATTTTCCGTACTTTTATTTTCTATTAGAGAATTTAATTTTAAAATTAGGAATAGCAAAATCTCTTTTTAAATAAATTCTATCATGATATACAATCAGATTAGTCGAACAATGAATTTTAAGTTTAAAGTTAAACTTTATCAAAAGCTCTTTCAATGAAATTAAGCTTTTGATAGAGTCCAACTTTAGATCTTCAAGAAGAAGAAGAAAAAGAAGAAGCAAGCAAAAGTTTCACCAGCATTGGGGGGCGGTGCACAAATAACAATTTTTAGGACCCCTTAGCTACCTCGATATTGTTACCAGCATTAAGGGGGTGGTGCACAAATAACAATTTTTAGGACCCCTTAGCTGCCTCGATATTATGGTCAAACCTTAAGTTTGAAGTTTGAGTGACGTTTAAATTCAAATTTGAGGTCTGAAATTAGACTTTTGTTGTAACAATCTGTTCTCGTTGAAAAATGGGCCAAAAAACTTTCAAGTAGTAAATTGAAAGTTTGAGCCTAGGTCATACTTTGATAAAATCCGAGTCATATGAGATCTAGATCAATTCGGTAATAGACTGAGGGTTGATTTATAAGGTTGATCTTTTGGATTGATAGCAAACACAATAAGGAGCTTGTACCGCTTTACGAAATTGAATTAAGGTAAGTAGAATTTTTGAAATTGATCTTGATGCAAAGGGTATATTTTTGAATATCATGGTTTGAGGATATGTTGTAAAATAGAGGATTGAGATGCGAGTTATGAAGTTTCTATCTTCGTTCAACCTGCCACCGCAAGACATATCCCGCTATGGCGGTGCCGCCACTGAGGTGAGAAGTTTTGTGGGGCTTGCTAGCTATTATCAGTGATTTATGAGGAACTTTGCTTCCGCTATCATGCACTTGACAAAGTTGATCTAAAAAAATGTGCCATTTGACAAACAAGTGTGAGGGGGGCTTCCAAAAGCTAAAGACTCTCTTGATCACAACCTCAATCCTAACCATGCCTTTGGAAGCTAAGAATTGTATTGTCTATTTTGATGCCTCATGTACAAGTTTGGGTGCTGTGTTGATACAGAATAAAAATGTTATAGCCTATACTTTGAGGTAGTTAAAAGTTCATCAGAAGGACTACCCAACACATGATTTGGAGTTGACAATGCTAGTGTTTGCTTTCAAAATCTGACGGTCCGAATATGAGATCTTCTTGATTCGAAATTCTATTAGGCGCAACTAGAACAACTTAGGTATTAAAAATGACAAAACGCTATCAGAATACCCAAAAATTATGCTAAATTTCATTCTGGAGTTAAAATCACCTTTTAGAACTAACGGAACCATTAGAAATCCACTACAAGCACCCAGACTTAAAATATTCATCAAAGTCAAATCTAAGTTAAATAACAACTCAATTTGCAACTTTGGATCCCAAATACACATAACAACTCTAAATCTGATTTCGGCAACTCTTCTAGATCAATGTCCACATTCCAAAATTGATAGAATTAATGAAATTTTATTTTGAGACTGGATTCCCTAAATGACTCCAAAATTTTAAGTTAACCAACTTAAACGTTTAAAACTCCACTCTTTAATAAAACTCTTTTGTTCACTGAAGTTTTAAAAATCAACTTTCAAAACTAATCAAATAGGACTCGAGGCAACTATCAGAAGGGGCAAAATGATAATTTTCCTGAAATATCAAAAATAGCCTTCAAGATCATTATAAATGGCTACAAGTAAGCCAGAAAACACTATGTCTAACGGAAAATCTCATCACATATGATCAAGATATATATAATATTGTTGGTGTCCCGACCATATCCATCAAGACATGCGAACACCTACTCTAATACCTAGATTGGAGAACTCTTCCATCTATATGAAAATTGATCACGTGAAATAATTAAAAATGTCATGATTTACATTTTAAATATATAGGAGAAATCTCACCTTTAATCTTTCAATTTTAAATATGTAAAAAAACTACAATAAAATTCTTTTGAAAAGTACCATGAAAATTCCTTCTAAGAAACTAGTCTAAGCGGGTATAAGAGCTTTTAAAAGTACAATTTATAAAGAAATAAGACATAACTTTTAATGCAAAAAGAAGAGTAAAAGTTGTTAGAGATCATTTTCGTCTTCATCAATGGAACCTCATTGACCGTACAACTAGTCTATTTCTAGTGGCGTAGCAAGAGTAGCATTAGTACAAACAACACATACCGATGAGCATCATCAACAACCCGAATCTACCCCTTATACCGTGCAAATAATCAAGGAAAACATGCAAATATAATTACTCTCTCATTCTCAATTTGGTCACCATGCCCTTACCATCCCACTTTATGCTATCCATGACCCGAACATTTTCTACCTAGCCTCCCTACAATCTTTCACTGCCAACTCTGTCATTGACCATTCCTCTCCTTTGTCACGCTAAAGTTTCTTTTTGAGCCTATCCTTTATAATGCACCAAGACTTTCTAAAACTAATCCTGGACATATTAAGATTTTTCAGTCCTAATCCTTAATTAGATATATTCAAGACCATTTTAAGAGTCATTTTCAACCTATGAAAATTAATAAGAATAAGACTTCTCCTCGGGTTATCAACCTAGTATAACTACCACATGAGACATGTGAATAACATCATGCTAAACTACATCTGAGTCCCACTCACCTTGCGCATAATCTGGACAACTCAAGAATCTTTAAGACATACATCAATAAGCCACGATAGACTCAATCAATAAAATATAGACTCACAATCATTACTTGAATAACAATGCAAGACACACAGCCCACATGATCACAATTACATATATATATATATGTCATTTAATGGAACCTGCACATAACTTGTTAGTTTATCGATATGATATTCAAACCAATCATAGTTAATAATTTATACCAGCATGATATCTGAGTTGATTATTTGCAATGTTAGTGCATCGATATAGTACCTGAGCCACACCAGTAACCACAAACAACATGCACAATTATAATCATAATGAACAATCACACTTGAAATCACAAGTAAATAAATAAGTTCATTGTGTGAAATTATCAACATGGAATCCTTTCAATTTAGCAATTTTTCCCTCATGCATTGTACAAGTAATACTACAAAATCATTATACATGCATATATACATAATTTGAACATACACAAATCACCACCTACAGGTCTCAGCATAAGCATATATTCGCCCCTAAAATTTACCTTCCCCATATTCACAAATTAACACCTACTTTGGACATTTTTTAATTTTTTAATTCAATTATCTATAAGTTAACACCCATGGAATCAAGGCCTAGCAACTATTATGTAATCAATATTATCTATTTGATAACCTCTTGCCTCAACAACATTAAGCAATAGTCATGATCACCAAATTCCATATTCGAAGATATAAGCATGAATATTTTTGTCAATTCACAAGAATATTAAGGAGAAATGGATAGAACTACTCAATTAAGACAATCTAGCTTATCTTAACGCAAAGTGATTGTTAAAGAAATTCAGCAGGAATCTGATCCAAAAGAGCAAATTAACTTAAACAGGTCTGGAATACATTGACAGTGATTTTCTATAGTGCTAGAATCTATCCTTTCCCTTGATGCCAAGATTAGAATAGATTTTTTGTGAGTTTTTGGAGGAAAATTCGTCTATTTTATCATTAAAGAAGAAGAGAAAATTAAAAAATTGTGTTTGCAAATTTTTGTCATATTGACCCCACTATAGTGATCGATATGCCACCATAGTGAAGCATTCATAGTGTCACGATCCAATCTTAAGGTCTAGTCATAACAAGGCGAGTGAGGGACCCCGTAGGAACCTCATCCAAGCTATCATAACATACATTGAGTATTCATAGGAAAACATTAACATAATGCAAAAATAACATGGGAAAGGGACTAAGAGAAGTCATTCAAGCTCAAAAAGGACATTTTAACATACATTATAGTCCAAATGTACCAACTACGTATGACTTAGCGGGGATTGGTGCACGATCTCCATTTTTCTCAAATAAAAAAGATGTAAAAATAAGATATAAAGTAAAAGTCTCTAGACATTAAGTCTAAAATATACATCTGTCTCAAAAGTACAAGCAAGAATAAAATGAGTAAAGTCCCCGAACTAAAGGCTCACCACTATTACTAGTCTCGAACACCAATAAGCTAGCTAGCCACGTGCTAGAGGAGGATGAGGTGGAGCGCCGGTCCCTACATAGTAACATCATGTAGGCAAAATATGTGTTAGTACATTGGAATGTACTAAGTATGTGAGATGCAATGTAAACATGGAATTATAATGCCATCATTCATAAAATTCAGAAGGCTTTATTCATGAGATGGTTAAGTCATCATTTAATGAGCTCAAGCATGAAGAAGGAATAAATATCAATATGAAGTAAAAGCAATGAATCTTATGAAATGCATGTGATGGAACAAAAACATCAAATCTCACACTTTATGTGAATGTACCATAACCGACATATAAGACCATGTGAGCTACTACATGAAATTCAACATAACCCCCTACATTGGCACAGGGAAACCACTTGCTAGGTGGAACTCCATCACTTAAGCATGCATCATTAATTATAATAGCCTATGTAGGTCCACTATCCTAGCATACAAGGGCTCCTATGATGGCACACAATTAATAAGGCAAAGGGTTGCTTCTACGGTTCCCTTACCGAACCCCACCTCCATGCCTCACATGGTGCTAAGTCAATCTCAAGAAATACTTTAAAACATATCTTTAGTCAATTATAGTAACCTAGAATCATAAATAGCAATTTCATAAGAGTAGCTCAAAACATTGAGAACCATCAAGTGAGAATTGGCCTTACATATTGGGGTTCATCATAAATATCTTTTAAGGGAAACATTAACATGTTTATATCTTTGACAAAATCGTTAACTTAAAACTTTTTGTTTTATGCCCTCTT
>DF360827.1:43651-58528 GCA_000787875.1 Solanum virginianum | reverse complement strand
GAATTTTCATGAACCTAATTAGAAAACATATAGCAGAAGAAACTAACAGGATCAATATTCTTACATTATAATGAAGTAATATGATTAGTATCACAAAAAACTACTAAATTTCAAAAAAGAAGAAAAAACTACTAACCTTTTGAAGTTGTCAACAATAGTCTCTTCAATGTTAGTTAAATCCAAAGATGAATCCAGGGCTCTAATCTTCTACTATTTCCTGAAGAACTAGTGCAGTCAGTGACTTGTGTCGGCAAGTATCTGAAAGAACTTGTATTTTTTTTTGGTGTGTTGGTTTCTTTTCTCCAAGAACACCTCTTTTTATTCTCAACTTTAGAATAAGAAGGGCTTCAAGAATCAACGTTTATGGGGCTATTAAGAGGCAATAAAAATCTATTAAAGCCCCAAAATATTTTTATTCCTTTTCAAGAAAGAAAACTGATCTCAAGTTAATAGACCATATTTATGAGTAATTAATTAAAACACTCCTTATGTATTGAAAATGCCTTATAATCACAATTTCCTTATATATCAAAATTCATGCGTGATTTTGGAAATCCGACTTCACATTTTTGATTAGGGGGCAAAATTGGTAAAGTGGAGGTTTTCTCCCAAGGGGGAGATGGTGTCCTTAGGTACCAAGGTAGGTTGTGTGTGCCTAATGTTGATGATTTAAGGGAGATGACCTTGAAGGAAACACATAATTAATCCTACTCTATTCACCCCGATTCCATGAAAATGTATAGAGACTTGAGGGGTGTATATTGGTGAGGTAGTATGAAGAGAGATATTGCCAAGTTTGTAGCCAGTTGTCACAATTGCCAACAAGTAAAAACCGAACATCAAAGGCTGGGTGGCCTAGCCCAAGACATAGAAATTTCTACTTGGAAGTGGGAAGAGATCAACATGGATTTTTTGGTTGGGTTTCCAAAGACTAGGAGACACTTTGATTCTATTTGGGTTATTGTTGATAGGATGACTAAGTCGACTCACTTTCTACTGGTCAAAACGACTTATGGTGCCGAAGATTATGCCAAGTTGTATATTTATGAGTTGGTTAGATTGCATGGGGTATCCTTGTCTATCATTTCGGATCGTGGTGCTCAATTCACTTCTCATTTTTGGAAATCCTTCCAAAAGGGTCTTAGAACCAAGGTCAAGCTTAGCACGACTTTTCATCCTCAAATGGATGGCCAAGCTGTCACGCCCCGGGAGGGTACCCTTCGTGTGGCTGGCACTCGGAGACTATCGCTAGCCACCGAGAGAACCACAAGAAAAGTGCTCAAAATAATGAAAGATAAAAGGGCTCCTCCGGGATACTAGGAGGGCTCACCAAACTCGAGGGGTGTACTGATCCGGACCTCAACGATGCGCGTTCTGAAACCCTCTATCTGCTGTATTTGTATCATAAAATGATGCAGGGCCAAAATGGACGTCAGTACATGGAATATACTAGTATATAAAATGGCTCAAGAAAATATGGCTCAACTTATTCATCTGTACTCAACAACTCATACTCAACTCAATATATACATGGACATTTGAAGTAAATCATGCTTTAAAAATATGTATATGATAGATGGACTTATTTTGAAATACTAAGCTCAATCAAGGTTACTTGGGAGTTTCTCTTAACCGACATCCTCATCCCACCACTTAAGTTAGGTGATGCACAACAAATCAGCATCGTTGCCACGCTCGCCCTTAACTTGACACAAAAAGGGCAATCAACTCTCTCTTGGATTCATAATAAATGTCCACTTGCAGGACAGGAGTCGTCAGACTAAATCTAATAACTATCCTACGCTGACAATGTAGTTCTGTAGGTTAAAGTAGAAGTATACTCGCTCCTCGCTCGGTGTTCGATACTTATCCCAAGATTAAATTATGCTCAACTCATTAATTAAGTCATCATTGACTTATCATCATCATAACTCAACTCATCATCATCTCATCATTATCTCATTATTAACTCATAACTCAACTCAATAATTCAATCAATCAATGCAAATTATTAACTCGGCTTAGACTCAAACGGTCATTTAGACTCATTCAATCAACTTGTCATGCAATATGACCAAGACATTATATATCATAATGTATGTGACTCAATGCAACATACTCCTCATGCTCATGTATACTTAAGTTACTTTACTCAATGTGCATCAAACCATTCAATTCAATATGCTCAATTTACCCAACTCAATATGCTCAATTTATGCATAAAATTCCATGGAAATATGTAAATTAGGGTTCGTACTATCAAGAATGAAAACGCATGTATACATCTCCCACTCATGCTCATGAAAACATAGGAATTATCTCATATAATGTAGTATAAAATAAGACCTCATGATGAATACAAAGATATAGTATTAAAATGGAAGAAATTTCTCAAAAACCTCAATACTCCTCAATTCTTGACTCAAGATAATGGAAAAGGGCATGGGAAGAAAGAAGTCCACACTTTGGTAAGACTTACATACTTGGGAGTGTAGAATCTTGAAGTATCTTAGAAGAAATTGGAAGATTTCTCAAGTTCACCTTCAAACCCTAGCCTCTCTTCCTCTCTTGAATTTCACTTAAATGCTTTAGAGAGGATATTTCAACACCAAAGAGGCCATATGGTATGTTTTGGGGCTGATTTAAGTATAAAACCGTTGATCCTAGGCTTAGGAATGGTGGGAAAGGACCAAAATAACCTTCCTTAAAAAACTGTCAAAAGTGGCCTACGGGCTACCTTACGACTCGTAGTGCATTCTATGACTCGTAGGAACCCTCTCATAAACTTTTGACCTAATTCTTGGAGTCTCTAAAACTTGGTACGATCTCACACTATGACTCGTAGCCCATACTATGACTCGCAGAAGGTGGTTGTAAAGTCTAGGGCTGAAATCTGTAGTTTTTTGACCTTTTCTATGAGTTGCACATATGGGTCGTAGTCCGAATTACGATTCGTAAATGGGTCTTATAGGTGCAACTCTGCACTGACAGTCTTTAGTAAAATGACTATAACGTTTGACTTCGAACTCGAAATTAGGTGAAACCAGTTGCGTTGGAAAGCTAACTTAAAGGGATTTCTTTTTGTATGTTGTAGCCCATCCAGTTCTTTGTGTGACAAAAATTATGATCTTTTAAAGATTACCCTAGCATAATCTAACACTCAAAACTCAATTTATAGAAAGGTCTTGAACTCATCTAAGTACTAGAGGTCTCTTATGACTCTAATACACTTCCACATATAAAAATGAGGCTTGAAATATAGGTACATCTAAGGGTAGAGTTATGGGGTATCACACAAGCCGAAAGAACTATCCAAACTCTTGAGGATATGCTTAGGGCTTGTGTTTTGGAGTTTATGGGTAGTTAGGATGAACGTCTTCCACTTATTGAGTTTGCTTACAATAATAGCTACCACTCAAGTATTGGGATGGCTCCCTTGGAAGATTTAAATGGTAAGCATTATAGATCCCCAGTTGGGTGGTTTGATCTGGGAGAGATGGCTTTGTTAGGCCCGAATTTGGTTATGGAAGCTTTGGAGAAAATGATGTTGATAAGGGAGAGTTTGAAGATGGCTCAAAGTAGGCAAAAGTCCTACTCCAATGTGAGGAGAAGAGATCTTGAGTTTGATGATTGAGTTTACTTAAAAGTCTCACCCATGAAGGGTGTGGTCTGGTTTGGCAAGAAAGGGAAATTGAGTCCACGATTTGTGGGACCTTATAGAATTGTGAGAAGAATTGGTAAGGTTGCCTATGAATTGGACTCGCTTATGGATATGAATATAGGTCATTCGGTTTTCTATGTGTCTATGTTAAGGAAATGTGTTGGTAATCCAAGTGCTATAGTGCCCTTGCCTAATCTAGTCCTCTTAATCCAAGAAGATTTTGGAACCACCAAGAACACTATACAACCATTCTTTACTTCCTTCAACCTAACTCCCTGTCTAGCCGACCGATGGATCCCACTAGTCTCCTTCTTGCCACCACTATCCACACATGCTAGGGTACCTAGAGCACCGACCCCAACATTAGCCTTACTGGGGAAAAGTAATGCACACTCATTCATAATCCTTAACGAATCTCAACCACCTTCTTGCTATCCTCAATGCACCCCCATCATATTTAGCAAACAACCTCTCATCCTCCAAGACTTACAACACTACCCCCAAATGATTCACAAGCTCTAAAAAATTCAATACCTCATCACTAGAGACCAGTATAAACATATCAAAATAGGGTTTTAAGGCCCTATTCATGACACCCATAAACACAACTGATGCATAAGCCAACTAAACAACTCCACCAATATTCAAAATGCTAACTCCTAGTCCAAAAAAGACACTTAGGGATATCACCTACCCTTATCCTCACTTGGGGACAAAACCCGAACCTAAGATCAATCTTTTAAAGTGACTAACCCATCGTAGTTGACTAAATAGATCGACCATCCTTACCCATCATATTACAACCTTACGGGTTCTACACTCACTGGAAATATGCTATGCAAGTAGCCCAAACTACCCCAAGACCCCCAACACAACAAGCTAAGTTGTCATCCCACAAGAACACTTATAATATGCATGTACATACTTTCAAATAGGCAATAGTCATTTTCCAAATCATTTCAATGCATTCTTAGGCTTAAAGGCCAAACCATAATTTCATAGTCTATATACTCATGCATAGGATTAGCCCATTCATATACAAAATGGTGCAAGCACCCAAAATGCTTAAGGAGCCAAAATCAGAGACATATATGTGATCACAATATTGTCATAACCAACCTTTTACCAAAATCATACCATAATACGAAATTAGGCTTACCCATAACATAATTTTTCAAAATAATCCGTGTACATGAATGTATAGGCTATGAACAATGAGAAAATTGACATGGGTAATTAAGACTCTATTTAAAGTCAACATTTATAATATGAAGTTGAAGTGAACATAATCAATTCCATATTTAAATCCATAGTGTAATCTTTCATGCATAAATGATTTCAAAAGGAAACTGTACTATATAGTGAATTTGAAGTGAAAACATAATTAATTCCATATTTAAATCCATAGTGTAATCTCTCATGCATAAATAATTTCAAAAAGAGGACATGCATACTTATAACTTCATAAACCCAAAGTAAATCATCATATAACGATTTAAATCACATTAAAATCATCAAATAAAAGGTACCCATGCATCAATAGAATTTTAGGAATCATAATATTCAGATTCCAAATTAAAATAAGTAAAATCCATGTGGGTTTTCTTGAAAATAAATTTTTGAAAAGGGCTTAACTTCACACTTGCATAATCATAGATAATTTCATTAATGCATAACATACTTGATAGCCTATATTCTTTATGAAGTCACTTGACTTGTAAAACATGTACATATCTTGAGAATTCTTAACTTGGCATTTCATCAAATACTTGGTGGGCACATATGAGGACATGTTCAAATCATGCAAAATGCAAGAGTATAGATCATGAAATAGTGAAATCAATGCATCTTAAAATCATGTAAATTAGCCCACCAACATCTTGGTAGAACCCCCATCATGGGTAACTTGTAAATCATATTAAAACTTCACAACAGTTCATAGATTTCATAGCTTGAATAATGTATAGTCTCAATAGACAAAAATCACTTCATAGTATAAGCTCAAAATAGATATTTATGCACAATCAACATAGCTTGAATCATGTGTAGTCTCAATAGACAAAGATCACTTCATAGTATAAGCTCAAAATAGATATTTATGCACAATCAACAATATTTGACAAAACCCCAACATATTTCATGCTCATATTTCATAATAATAGATACCCATAAGAAATACATCTTGAAATCTTGTATTTCCATAAAAAGGAAGATTGGGCTTCATAGGTGAAAGAAAACCATGAATGAGACCCATATACCATGAAATCTTGTAATTTTCATAAAAAGGAAAATTGGGCTTCATGGGTGAATGGAACCTATGAATGAAATCCAACTACACATGAATCCTACTAGCACCAAGGATAACACAAGAAATAGCAACTCCCAAACCTATCAAATCACCCTACTCCAAATATTGGTCATAATATAGCCTTACCTAGGGTCAACTAAGTCATCGGAGCAACAATAGAAGAGAACCTACTCACAATCCCTAGTAATAGCCCACTAAACCCAAGAGGCTTCTAATACCTGGAAGTCAAGGTCTAGGCTAACACCTAATCCCCTTTATCTTACTAAAGTCCACCTTAATACCATTACTGGGCACCACGCAACCTAGGAAGGCAACCTCTTACCACTGGCTAACACCTAACCACCTTTATCTTACTAAAGTCCACCTTAATACCATTACTGGACACCGCGCAACCTAGGAAGGCAACCTCTTACCACTAAAATTCCCATCTCTCCTACTAGCACCCAACCTTCTTCCTTGAACTCGTAGTACTACCCTCAAATAATTCACACACATTACCTCATTAGGGAACGAACCACATTATCACCACTAAACCCACCATAAACCTATTAAGGTAAGGACCAAAGATCTTACTCATGAGACTTATAGGCATAACTAGCATATTAGTCAAACCAAAGGACACTATCCCAAAATTCAAAATATCTGAAAGGACATTCAAAGCCTCATCCACCACCACCAATAATTCTATAGATAAAACAACTTAGGTTCAACACCTCTATTTCTCATAAGATGACAAATGCAACCCCTTAGCAACCACCAACAATAATTCTATAGACAAAATAACTTAGGTTCAACACCTCTATTTCTCATAAGATGACAAATGCAACCCCTTAGAGACCAATTGTACCTTAGAGCATGAAATGGACCTACCTCTCTTGCTACTATTTAACAACCTCCCACTCGGACAGACTCATTAGGAAATCGGGGCTACCTCTATGGGTTCTACCATCCATGAAGACACAACATGTATGCAACCATTCCATCCCTATAATGACATTAAAATCCACCATACCATCTCCAATAAGCCACAAAGCAAGACCTAATGTAATACAAACCTGGATCAACACTTATGAACTTTCTAGCAATAGCATACTCAACCAAGAGAATAGACACCAAAGATCCATACAATCACTTGGGCAGATAAGAAGCCCCACCATCAACTAAAAGCATAGAGAAGAAATAGTGAAACTCGGATTCATCAAAATCAAAACCTTCTAATTACCTTCCTTCATCTTTCTCCTTGAAGCGGCATGATCAACAAAAAGAGCAAAGAACATTCGCTAGAGGGGAAAACCCCGTCTCGCTTCTAAAGCACAACATGGATCATGAAGAAGTGAAACATTTTCTAGAATGTCTCACAGCCTCCTACTCATAGTTGTGGTATATAACACAGCCATGAATAAGACTCTAATCGACCCAGTGTGTTGAATTCCGAGGATCTAACAACCTAGTGCTCTGATACCATCTTTATCACGATTCAACCCTAGGGCCTAGACGTGACCGATGAATGGGGAACCCAAAGGAACCCCAAACAAGCCTCATAGCATATTATTACACATCTTTGGTAGCGAAAATAATTAAATGACATTTGAAGAATGGAATTAAGGGCTAATGCATATCATTATACATCCTTGGTCGCGAAAGCAATTAAATGGCATTTGAAGAATTGAAATAATGGTAAAAGGGACTAAGGGAGAACTTGTCGTAAAATGGAGTCAAGAGATGATAGAATCAACTCATAGCATAAATACATAGCTTTGTCCAACAATACCTCTACTATATAGATAATGGCAGGGACCAAGACATACAACCGGGCTCACCCTCTTAGTCATAAGTATATAATAAAGTAAAGAAAATCTTAATACATAATGTGACAGAATAGTCCTTGTTCCCGGAATGGAGAACTCACCAAAGGCTAACTTGAACAATCCATCTAGCTATAAGAAGAATCAATAGGAGCTTCGGTTCCTACATAGTGATATCATGTATGCAAGAATATACGTTAGTACGTGTGAATGTTCTAAGTATGTGGGATGCAGTGCAACAAGAGATAAGCTTCATGATCAACATGCATACGATAAGCAATAGACATAATATAGCAAGATGACATGTATGATCAATGCATAAGTAAAACTTACTTAAGTAGTTAATGCTCATATAGAATATTATATATGTAGAAGAGACCAAGCAAGATTTTCAAGGTATGAACCCCTTGGGATTAGTGATAATTCACCCTATCACTTAGGTGGATGAGTACGAACCTTCATCTTGATTGGTGATTATGCTGCCCCATCACCTAGGTGGATGAGTACGAACCTCCATCTTAGTTGATGAGTATGAACCCCCATCTTGGTTAGTGATGGTGCCATTCCATCACCAGGTGGAGAATTACAAACCAGTTAGAACCCATATTTTTGCGCGTTGGAAGTGTAATTGTTAACAAGAAATATATATTAAGTTCTAGAACAAGAAAAATTGACACTCAATGGCACAAGTGTGAGAGGTGGGCCATACTCATGGTCTTTATATGTGTATGTCTTATTGTTCTAGACCAACAAAGAGAGTTCCAACACTTAGAAATATTTGAGAACACATCTTAAAAAAAAAACCCCTGGAAGCTTCTGCCGTGAACAGTGATTTTCTCAAACAATTCGCGTTTTTTTGATCTTTCAACTATTTGACGCTTCAAGCCTAGTATATTGAATCTCCTAAACATCGTGGTAGCGTTGGATTGTCGAGAAATCACTTGGAAATTCGGATTTTAGGATTTCAAGTTCTTGAAGGAGTTTTGAGGTATGTGATTTCTACTTTGTTTGAGTTAAATTAAAGCTTGGGAGTGTATTGGGGAGTATTAAATTGAAAGAAAAACTATGAGAGTTGGCTAGTTTAAGTGAAATTTTGAGTGTTGGAGGTGTGGTTCGAAAGTGGGGGAAATTATTGTACATGGGATTAAATTGTTCTTCAATCTTATACTTGTGTAGAATTGAGTTGAAAATAGTTCTTGGGGGGTGAAAGGAGTATTAGAAATGGTGTATGTACATCCTTGAAAGGTTGGTCGAATTTAGACCTTTAAGTGTACTAAATTATAGCGTTTTAGCATTGGGTGTTGGAGTGTTGTGTTATGATTCTTGGTGTGTATAGAAGTAATTGAGTATGTTAATTATGTATTTAAAGGGAAGGCTGTCCAGATTTTTCAATTTTGTAAGAAAATGAAATGTAGCGTTTTGACGTTGTGAGATTTTGGTTAACGTTTGAATGATGTAAATGATTTCTAAGAGTATGTAGGAATATTTGGGTATGTGAAGTATGTATATAATGAGTAAATGCTGCCCCTGATTTTCAGTTTTCATTAGAAGTGGATTTTGATAGTGAGTTAGTGAAGTTTCAGACTTGAAATGGTTCATAGTTGTTGTGTGATTGTTGTTGTGGTTGATGAAATGGGGCCAAGATGGAGCCCCGGGATAGCCTAAATTAAGGGGAGATGCTGGTGAATTTTTTATAAACTTAAGGCTAACTTAGGAGTTAAAGTTAGGGGGAACTTTCGCTAATCATGAACGCAATTGTCGTTATTGTAGATATTGGACATCCGGAAGGATAGTGCGGATTAGCTTAGCATTGGAATTAATTCGGCGTAAGAAAAGAGGTATGTGAAGCATTTTGATCTTGTGGCATGAGTTAGTTAAAATTCTTAGCGCTATAAGTTTTAAAAGTCCTTTTTTTTGTTCCAATTTGGGCTTACATATGCCTTTGTTCCCACATGTTAATTTAGAAGAAACTAGCTCTAATTTGATTCCTACGAACTCCGAGTTTGATACCTAAAGTTTGACATGTTGGTAAATTCCGAAAGTGGATAATTGTAATTTTGAAAGTTTGATCATTTATAATTTGAAAGTTTGATAGTTTGAGATTTCGAAAGTTAATAAGTTTGTAACTAGTGAAAGAATGGCAAGTTTGAAAATTGAATTAATACATGCTATTTTGGGAAAGAATTCTGTATTAATAGTTTGGAATTTCCCAATAATAATGTGTGATTTTCATACATGCAAGGTTTCATTAATATGAATAATTTGGTACAAGTAAAGTTTGTCTTCCAACTATGAACATGTAACCATGTTTGAATTTGAAAAACAATATGTAAATAATTTAAACTTGAGAAATGGCTTTTTATGCACATGATCCTCTCTACTCTGTTCGTGCCTCTATAACTTAATTTGAAAAACAATATGTAACTAATTTAAACTTGAGAAATGACTTTTTATGCACATGATCCTCTCTACTCTGTTCGTGCCTCTATAACTTCGTTCACCGGTTCCCGAGCCGGTTATGGTCGTGCGTAATATACTATATATATATATTTCGAAGTTGGTTGGATACGGCAGAGTCGGCTCGGCCCAAGGGTCGGCTTCGCTTAGCTTGGTGTTGAGGTGAGATTGGGCCTTCGGTTTGGTGGCTTTATGTCACATTTATTACAGGATAACTGAGTTCAGGGACGTCAGCTCACTTATCCTACATTTGTGGAGGTGAGATTGGGCCTTTGGTTTGGTGGCTTTATGTCACATTTATTATAAGATAACTGAGTTCAGGGACGCCGGCTCTCTTATCCTACATTTGTGCTTTGTGTTGGAGATTTGTTCAGAGATTTGAACCTTCTGGTGTGATGCTGTGGTATGGCACGAGTATGGAGGTCGCCATCGTTCCTATCCGATATACATCCATTTGACACATTTGAAAAATCCAAAAGAAGACAATACCCTTCTGGTGTGATGCTGTGGTATGGCGCGAGTATGGAGGTTGTCATCGTTCCTATCCGATATACATCCATTTGACACATTTGAAAAATCCAAATGAAGACAATTTGTTTGATATTGCATATAAGTTTGATTCCTGTTCTTCTGTTGATTATTACACTCATTTCGTTTGTGCTTTCCGCTTTACATATTCGGTGGGTCTTTCGTACTGTTGTTATCATTCTGTACCATATTCATTTTGGGTATGACGGGGCCTTGTCCCGTCTCGTCTGTCAGTATGTCTGTATAGAGGTCTGTGGACTCCTGTGAGTATGGGTTATATCAATTAGTTTGTATATTATGTTTGTATGCTGAGAGTTGGAAACATGTCAGACAGTTTGGATACTACGTTCGTTTGCTGTGTTTGTTAGGCGGTTTAACCAAAGCGGTGACCTTATCAGCTCACACATATATGGATATGTATATGATCTATCTGTTTTACCTGTTGGAGTTTTCTGATTTCAGGTGGCTAGTCAGTAAAAAAGAGAAAATTCTGTCGGTGTGTCGTGCACCACATCTATAAACAGGAGGCTACAGGATACTTAGGATGTTACTTTTTGTTTGATCTTAGATCGTGCGTTAGAGCGATGTTAGTAGGGTGATTCCCCCTTTTCTGCTAAAAGTTCTTTTGGTTTCAGATGTGCCTCTGAGAAAGACGTCAGTTGCCTGGAGGAGCAAGTCTTGCAGCTATCTTGCAGATTACAAGCTCAAAAGAAGGTACTTACTTCTGGATATGATTTAGGGTCAGGCGTTTACAATGTGGTGTCTATACAACTAAGTGCAGCAATGGTTTAACAGTAGGTTCAAGATGAGTTCTGAAATGGTGTGCAAATTTTGTAGGTGGAAAAGGTTATTCTATAGACTAGTACTACAAATCAAAGAAGAAAGTCTGAAATGGTGGTTGTAGTGCGGTAAGTAGTCAGTTCATCACAAGAAGGAGTTTAACTCTTGATGCTTCTGGTCTTGAGTTGACTATGGTCTCGATACTAATGTCAACGACCAAGCACTTAGAAAACATGCTCAGAAAATATAGGACAGCACCGGGAAAGAGTTCCAACTTTTTTATTAAGTTCTCTTGAAGGGACAGATAAGAATTAGAAAGTGGCAAGATAAATGAAACAAAGAGAAATCTGTAAGGTGCAGCTTTTAATATCTATACGCAGTTGTGATGCACCAAAATGCAACTATTGCATACATATTGGAGATGGGGACATAAGGTATTTCAGGAGGTATAATGACTGCAAAGTAGACTGACACTCAACTTATATGCGTAATTGGGAAATTGAAGGAGCAAAAAAAAAAAAAAACTCTTACTGAATAAAATATAAAGTAGATATTGTGGACTATCTTAAAACAAGGGAGAAACAGTCGGAATGAATATACTGTGGGACATATTTGGAATAAACTTAAGAAGTTCAAAGTACAAAGTATATGAATGCTTACACAGCATCGTATGCACAGAGATTTCTCATTCTCTTACAAATACACAATCTTAATTCGAATCTTATTGAGTAGGAGAGACATATCTTAATTGAGATTCTTACAGCATACTGATCCAGAAGTAGGAAATAAGGCCAGAATTAAAATTTGATCTTACATCTAGATTGGTATTACTTGTTTGAAGAATAAGTTCTTGGATATTTTTAGTTTCCCTATGGTTAAGGATGGCTACATCTCTGAGTTCCATTCAAATTCTCTTTTCTCTTATTGCAATTACAGTTCGGAAGAAGCTGATTGGCTGAGATTGGAAGGATTCTGTCAACAGTTTCAACAACTAGATTCAGTTCCAATTAATCAAAACAAAGTGAATTGCTTGATTTGCTCTATTAGTAAGGACTAGACATGCTTAGTCAAAAATTGCTAGTCTTTTATTAAAGCAATCTGGTCTAGGGGTTTCTAACTTGCCTCGAAAGGATCAGTTGGAGGACCAAAGCCATTGTAAAGCTATTCGGGAGGCTCATTCAACTCAGAGTAATTTGCAAAAGAGTGATTTTGCTTTTAAATAGTAAATGCCATCTGTGTGGAAAGAACCAAGAAACAGTGGAACATATTTTCCCTGCATTTACAAATGCTCAATATAGTAAGCAATGTTGTTTATAAATGTTATTGGTATGTCATGGGTGATGCCTGTGAAGATTAAGAATCTACTAGAATGTTAGCAAAGCCAAAGGATTTCAAGAGGTCTGAAGCAAATTTGGAGGACCATACCATATGCATCTTTCGAACCATTTTGGTTGAAAAGAAATAAAACTGGCTTGAAGGAAAAATGAGACATATTCCCGGAATTAAGAATGAACATTATGTTTGCATAAAGTATATTTTTGGTGTAACAGTAGTGTGTTGGATAGGTTGGATCAGTTTGACTATTTGGTTTGTTTGGAGAGATCACATGATAGATTAATATTATGATGTGTAGGAGATTGTTGAGTTCTGCACTATCTTTTGTCAGCTTGGTACTTCATTTAAAAATTTTGACCTTATAAAAATAATAATAAATAAATATAAGGAGTAATATTGAAGAGTCTGCACTAAGACAAAAGCCAGAGTTATCTGGATTGATTAAGATGATTCCAATTCTAAATATTTTCATGTTCAATGGAAGATTAGTACTAGCCTTAACACAAATCCCTCCGTGTACACGGAGGAAGGGACTAAATTAATTGAACTAAGACAGATTGAAGTCGGAAAATCGCTTGGAAATTTGGATTTGAGGATTCGAAGTTCTTGAAGGAGTTTTGAGGTATGTGATTTCTACTTTGTTTGAGTTAAATTAAAGCTTGGGAGTGTAATGAGATCCAAAGCTCCTATCCTGTGCATGAAGATCACAACTAATTAAAGCTATATCATTTGGAATCCAAATTCATTGGGCTTGGGTCTTTCTATACCTAAGAAGGTTATGAAGACAACAAAAAAGTTATGTAGGACCTTCCTGTGGACATGTTCTGTATGAGTTTCAAGGAAAGCTTTTGTGCCCTGGACAAACATTTGCTCACCATGGGCTGTAGGTGACTGAATATAATAAATTTGTGTATTTGGGGTAGTGCAGCTATTCTTAAACTTTTATAGGATATAAATGGGAAGAAGGATTATCTTTGGGTGCATAGCTACTATATCAAACATGGAGATGTTGCTTAAATACGGATACCAAAGAATGTTTCATAGGTGGTGAAGAATATATTGGCATCCAGAGATCACTTGATGCATCGACAGCATAGCCATAGCAACTTACTAGATTAATTTGGATAGGTACAAATTGGACATAAATATTCTATCCATAAGATGTATGTCTCTTTACTACCTTTTTACCTCAAAGTTTCTTGGAAACAACTAGCTCTACATCCAAGTTACATCCTCGATATAAGTTCTTCCTGACTTGCAATACAGAAAATGTTAGCGACAGTAGAAAGGCTACAAAAGATTGGAATAAATGTACCGTCAGATTGTGTGTTATGCTTTCAACAAATGAAAACTTTTATGCACCTGGTCATCGAGTGTTATGTAACTAGAAGATTTTGGTATAATGTGCTGCAGTAGCTAAGGCATAAAAGATAAATTCAAGAGTGGAAAGCTGAAGTGAAATGGATAAATCAGTTGGCTAGAAGAAGAGATGGACTTGCAGGAATAACGAGTATTTACCGCTGATTAAGTCTGCATATAATAACAGTTACCATTCCAGTGTTTCATGTTTCCATGCTTCGCAAGTGCATTGGTGATCCTTCCAGGATATTTCCGGTGGATGATATACCAGTAACTAAGGAGCTGACTTATGAAGAACAACCCGTAGCTATATTAGATCGCCAAGTTAGAAAGCTGCGAAACAAAGAGGTGGCCTCGGTTAAAGTGTTATGGCGTAATCAGAACAGAGAAGAGATGACTTGGGAAGCGGAGGAGCAAATGAAGAAGAGATACCCTCATTTATTTCCCGCCTCTACAAGTAATGTTATTTCTCCGCTAATAGTAATATATGATAGTTAAGTTGTCCGTTGTTAGACGCTGCATTATGAAAATTAAGGACTCATGTGACTTGCATAACATTCGAGGACGAATGTTCCTAAGGGGGAGAGGATGTTAGAACCCATATTTTTGCGCGTTGAGTCAATTACAAAATTTGGGACCAATTT
>DF360827.1:33282-43587 GCA_000787875.1 Solanum virginianum | reverse complement strand
CAAGTGTCAATTTTAGAAATTTCGAAACAAAGAGATAATATTGTAAAGATAATTATATGTATAAACTTTTATATGTGTACACACACACACACACACATATACACACACACACACATATATTTATATTTATAACCAAGATCAATCATGAAATATTGGACAAGTGTAATTGTTAACAAGAAATATATATTAAGTTCTAGAACAAGAAAAATTTATTGAGGTGGCCCCACTTGTAGAGGGTGTCATACACTCAATGGCATTGATTTTCTCAAACAATTCGCGTTTTTTTGATCTTTCAACTATTTGACGCTTTAAGCCTAGTATATTGAGTCTCCTAAACATCGTAGTAGCGTTGGATTGTCGGAAAATCGCTTGGAAATTTGGATTTGAGGATTCGAAGTTCTTGAAGGAGTTTTGAGGTATGTGATTTCTACTTTGTTTGAGTTAAATTAAAGCTTGGGAGTGTATTGGGGAGTATTAAATTGAAAGAAAAACCATGAGAGTTGGCTAATTTAAGTGAAATTTTGAGTGTTGGGGGTGTGGTTCGAAAGTGGGGGAAATTGTTGTACATGGGATTAAATTGTTCTTCAATCTTATACTTGTGTAGAATTGAGTTGAAAATAGTTCTTGGGGGGTGAAAGGAGTATTAGAAATGGTGTATGTATATCCTTGAAAGGTTGGTCGAATTTGGGCCTTTAAGTGTACTAAATTATAGTGTTGGGTGTTGGAGTGTTGTGTTATGATTCTTTGTGTGTTTAAAAGTAATTGAGTATGTTAATTATGTATTTCAAGGGAAGGCTGTCCAAATTTTTCAATTTTGTAAGAAAATAAAATGTAGCGTTTTGACGTTGTGAGATTTCGGTTAACGTTTGAATGATGTAAATGATTTCTAACAGTAGGTAGGAATATTTGGGTATGTATATAATGAGTAAATTCTGCCCCTAATTTTCAGTTTTCATTAGAAGTGGAATTTGATAGCGAGTTAGTGAAGTTTCGGACTTGAAATAGGTTTGTAGTTGTTGTGTGATTGTTGTTGTTGTTGATGAAATGGGGTCAAGATGGAGCCCCGGGATGGCCTAAATTAAGGGGATATGCTGGCGAAATTTTTCATAAACTTAAGGCTAACTTAGGAATTAAAGTTAGGGGGAATTTTTGCTAATCATGAATGCAATTGTCGTTATTGTAGATATTGGACGTTCGGAAGGATAGTTTGGATTAGCTTAGCGTTGGAATTAATTCGGCGTAAGAAAAGAGGTATGTGAAGCATTTTGATCTTGTGGTATGAGTTAGTTAAAATTCTTAGCGCTATAAGTTTGAAAAGTCCTTTTTTTGTTCCAATTTGGGCTTACATATGCCTTTGTTCCCACATGTTAATTTAGAAGAAACTAGTTCTAATTTGATTCCTACGAACTCCGAGTTTGATACCCAAAGTTTGACATGTTGGTTAATTTTGAAAGTGCGATAGTTGTAATTTTGAAAGTTTGATCATTTATAATTTTAGAAGCTTGATAGTTTGAGATTTTGAAAGTTAATAAGTTTGTAACTGGTGCAAGGGTGGCAAGTTTGAAAGTTGAGTTAATATATGTTATTTTGGGAAAGAATTCTTATTAATAGTTTGGAATTTCCCAGTAATAATGTGTGATTTTCATACATGCAAGGTTTCATTAACTTTGAAAATGATAAAAGAACTTCAAGTGAACTATGTATATATGTCATTGATGTTAAATATGAATAATTCTCCACTATTCCGAAATTCCAATAATTCAATTTAAATGTGATCCTAAGTATTCCTATATATTTTGGGAGCTTAAGTAACATAATTTTCTTGTAATTCATTATGAACACTCACATTTACCAATTTTGGACAACTTGGGAATATAAGCACATTTTTTTTATCACTAATATGAATAAAGTGAATTTTGGGAGCTTAAGTAACATAAATTTCTTGTAATTCATTATGAACACTCACATTTACCAATTTTGGACAACTTGGGAATAAAAGCACTTTTTTTTTATCTCTAATATGAATAAAGTGATTATAACTAATGTTTTGTTCCTCAAATATGAATAATTTGGTACAAGTAAAGTTTGTCTTCCAACTATGAACATGTAATCACGTTTGAATTTGAAAAACAATATGTAAATAATTTAAACTTGAGAAATGGCTTTTTATGCACATGATCCTCTCTACTCTGTTCGTGCCTCTATAACTTCGTTCACCGGTTCCCGGGCCAGTTATGGTCATGCGTAATATACTATATATATATTTTTTTTCTGAAATCGGTTGGATACGGTGGAGTCGGCTCAGCCCAAGGGTCGTCTTTGCATAGCTTGGTGTTGAGGTGAGATTGGGCCTTCGGTTTGGTGGCTTTATGTCTCATCTATTACAGGATAACTGAGTTTAGGGACGCCTGCTCACTTATCCTACATTTGTGCTTTGTGTTGGAGATTTGTTTGGAGATTTGAACTTTCTGGTGTGATACTAGCTTTCCGCTTTACATATTTGGTATGTCTTTCATACTGACCCCCTTTCTTCGAGGGCTGCGTTTCAAGCCCGCAAGTTCAGACTACAGGGTAGAGGGCCTCCAACTTAGGACCTTCATTTGCTGTTTGAAGAGCTCCCTTACTTCGGAGCCACTTTTGGTATACTTACTGTGTTATCATTCTGTATTATATTCATTTTAGGTATGACGGGGCCTTGTCCCATCTTGTCTGTCAGTATGTCTATATAGAGGTCTGTGGACTCCTATGGACTATATTTATTTTTGGGTATGATGGGGCTCTGTCCCGTCTCTTTTGTCAGTATGTTTGTATAGAGGTCTGTGGGCTCCTGTAAGTATGGGTTATGCCAGTTAGTTTGTATATTATGTTTGTATGCTGAGGGTTGGAAACATGTCAGACAGTTTGGATACTACATTTGTTTGCTGTGTTTGTTGGGTGGTTTAACCACAGTGGTGACCTTGTCGGCTCGCACATATATGGATATGTATATGATCTATCTGTTCTGTCCGTTGGAGTTTTCTGATTTCAGGTGGCTAGTCAGTAAAACAGAGGAAACTCTGTCGAAATTTCTGTAAATAGAATAGTAACTATTATTTGAGTTTGGCTTGGAAATTCTGTTTAGGTGCCCCAATCGGGTGCCAGTCACGGCCCATAGGTTGGGTCGTGGCAAAACCCTTCCCTTAGTTACTCGGGCTCTTATCCTCTCGAATCGGGCATGGTCTAATGCAACACTTCATATAGAGTTCATCATATTCATCAACTCATTTTATCATCATATAGTCAATTATATATATATATATATATATATATATATATAAGCTCTTTCCATCACCATAACATCATTCATATCATATCTTATGCTTTGGGCCTTTATTTCCTCAAGAAACCATAACTGGATATTTTATCAAACACTTTGGGGGTGTGTAATGAGGTAAAAGACCATGCAATTTAAAGATGACATCATGAAAGAAAATTTATTGTAAAACCATCAATCAACACCTTGCAACACCCCCAAGATATTCACATCAAAACTCCACATCAAAACTCTACATCAAATCCAACATTAGATCCAAGATTTAGAGCTAAAAATATGCTAAAACAACCATACTTTCATTAACTAAAATCATTGTGCAGTAAATTTCTTAACATACAAGACCCATATGTAAAATCAACTCTAAATCATGCATTATTAAATAAAAGAGGGTTTAGGCACCATAGGTGGAAGGACCTAATGGTTCAATACCACATACCTTAACTTTGGAGAACCTTTGAAGAAGATTAGAAATGGAGACTTGAAGTTTGAATGAAATCCTTGAGATTCGTCTTGAGTTTTGGGACTTGAATTTAGGGTGAATTATGAGTCTAAGTGTTTGAGAGGATATTGGGGAATATTGATAAGATTGATTTAGTTATGTGATTGTTGAGGTGGTCTTGGAAGGGCGGTTGTTTTATCCTTGATAATATGTTTTTTGGGGGCAATGTTATGTGATGAGATGATATGAGGGTGAAATAAGGCTAAGTATAGGTAAAAATACGTATGGGAACCCTGGGCCCAAGACTTGAAAGTTTTGGACCGAAATTAGAAAATAGGGCCAAAATAACACTAGTCCGCATCACCGCCACTGGAATCTACTTTTTCTGCATGAATGAATTCTACTAAAATGGGCATAAATCCATCATCCAAATTCAGAATGAGGTGAAACAAAGTGTGTTTAAAAGTTAATTCAAAGGGATTTAAGATGGTAGGTCATGGACCACCTAGTTCTTTGTGTGCTAAGAGATATGCCCCTTCAAAGTTTACCCTCCTAAATAGCATTCTTTGCGATTTTTGAATCTTGATATGGTTGCTCTAAAATTCTGGTTAGACCTATTTAACAGTCAATTTGACCCCCTAAACAAGAATATGAAGTTGCATTTTTGAAATAACGAATGAATTTTTAGATATATGGAAATTACAATTCTGGACACTTCTGATGCACATTTTCGTACACTTTTTTGGGTCGTTACAATGTAGCATCCCTCAAGGTCCTTTGAAGGAATCAACAAGTTGAAAATGCTACATGAGAAACCCAAGCGGACATAAAAAAGAGATATTCATACCTCTTCCACTCTATTCAAGCTGAAGGTAATAAATTAAGTCCCATCTATGATTTGAAGTCTTAAGTTTCAGCCTTCATATTATTTTTACATGCATTCATATTCAAGGTAACATGTTTATGGTGATATTTGACATTCGTGTTGAGACTTTTTAAAAATATTATTTAAGTGCACTTATTGCATTCATGTCGAGCTGAAAGCTTCATAATTACTTCTCTTACGTATGTTTCTTTGACATTCGGGGATGAATGTTCCTAAGGGAGAGATATTGAAACACTCCTCATGTGCTTCGAAATGCCCCATAATTATAATTTCCTTATATCTCAAAATCCGTGCATGATTTTTAAAAACCGGCTTCATATTCTTGATCAGGAGAAAAATTGAGTGGGAAATGGTGTAACCTTGATTTTAGAAGACCCATAGCGAAAAGTAATTTTCTCCAATTAACCACTTTCCAATGTGTATCCGTGCCCCTAGCATGATGCAAACAGGGCGCGGACTAGCATAAAATGTCCTCTGCATTTGGTCTCGTCGTGGACAGGACGCGAACCAATGTAAGATTTTTTTTTAGTTTTCTTATTTCGTCCAAGGGCATTAGGGTCATAACCCAATGCCCATTTAAACGTGAAATCCTCTATACTTTGTCATTTTTCAACTTTAGAACTCACAAAACCATCTCTAAAACCTCTCCAAGACTTTATCAAATCTCTCATTCAAACTCAAGGATTTCAAGCTCAATTTTAGAACTCAAGAATCCTTCTCAAGCTTCAAGTCTCCTTCAAGTTCATTCCAAGTGATTCCAAGTTTAAGGTATGTGGGTCTTCATCCAAGGGTCCTTTCAACCATGGAGCCCAACCTTCACATTTTATGAAAGTTGCATGATTTCAAGTTTTATTAGTTATAGGTATCTCTTATTATGAATCATAAACATAAATTATGTTGGGTTTTATCAAGTATTGATTGATTATACATGAATATCTATTTTAATCTCGTACCATGAGTTGATTTATATCTATTGAAGTTTTGCATGATGTGAACTATGAAAACTATGACATATTGTGACTTTTGAAATAAATTTCAAGATACCTAATATGAGGGTTTTACTATAATATTGGTGGGCTGATTTGAATTGATTTATTCCTTCTTGTTACACTCTTGAGTTGCATGATTTTGAACAAGTGTCATGAACCCACCATGTGTTTGATGAAATTACATGACAAGAATTTCTAAGTTATAGATAAACTTCTATATTGATGAATGTTCTATTGTAAGATATGTAAATTATGAATATTAACAAAGTTGAAAGGATAATACGCGTGCTATGGGCTCATGAGAATGTTATGAATGATATGAAAACCTTCTTGATATTTTGATGTGATAGTTTGATAAGCTATTCTTATATTACCTATCGAAAAGGCTATGCCGTAAGGTAAAATTATTCACACCTCCTACTGAAAAGACTGTATCGTGAGGTAAGAACATCTCTCCTACCAAAAATATTGTATCGTAAGATAAGGGCACCTCTCCTACCGAAAAGATTATATTGTAACATAAGGATATCTCTCTTACCGAAAAGATTTTCCTAAGGTAAGGGCACCTCTTAGTTTCTACTGAAAAGATTGTATCGTAAGGTAAAGGTCATCTTATACTACCTACTAAAAAGACTATATCATAAGGTAGGGATATTGATGACACTCTCAAAAAAGGTTATACCGTAAGGTGAGTGGATGGTTCATTTGGCCATTCTCATACATGTTTGTGTAAGGTATTGAGCATATGTTTCATATTAAGTTTATACCTATTGGTTATGATCATGTGTCTTGATTTTTATAGCATACCTCCTTTATTGAATTGCACCCCGAATACTTAGTACATTCCAAGTACTAATGCATGCTTTATGCCTACATGAAATTACCATGTAGGGACCAGAGCTCCCATTGATCATCCTCATCCACGTGGCTTTTCGGAATGTTCAAAGTTAGCTCTTGGTGAGTCCTCCCATCCGGGGAAGATATCTATTTTTTTTTCAAGTTTATGTTAAGACTTTATCTTATATTTTAGACACTCATCTATGAGGGTGAGCCCGGGAGATGTCTTGGCCCTCGCCCATCTATTAGTAGAGGTGTTGTTGGATATTGAGATGTTTTGTATTATTGCGCTTGACTCCCTATTGCTATTGATACGAAAGACTTTCCTTAGTCCCACTTCCCTTTTAATTAATGTCACTTGTTGTTATTTTGCTTCCGCGACCAAGAATATGTGAATAATATGCTAAGAGGCTTGTTTGGGGTTCCTTCGGGTTTTCCATTCGCCGTGTCATGTCTAGACCCTAGGCTTGGGTCGTGACATTAAATACCCCTTAAAAACCAAAAATTTTTTTGATCCATTTTTAATTTGAAATATTTTCTGATCAATGTTTTAATGTATAACAAAACCATTGATTTTATTTCTTAAAAAAATAACTTTTTCTCAAAATTAGCTAATTAATTAGGCATAATAGGGACCAAAGATATATTTAACCTGGCTTCCATTTATGATAATATTTCTCAATTGAATGAAATAACCATATTGTAAAAAATACATATCATGACAAATATAAAATCCACCTGCAGGGTTTACACATGAAAACTCATAAGTAACCATAAAGAGGTGCCTTCAACTCGAGATCAAGACACAGTTCTATCAACTAATTATTTATTTCACTAATGTCATTTGTAATTATCCAATCCATTAAAAATATATTGACTCGTTAAAAACTCTAACATTTTAATAGATTAAAATAGTATAACAAATTACATAGCTCATAGTAATTATATCAAGATTAAGAGTATAAGTATAAGTAATGGACTAGAGAATTTATTTATAAATATTCAGAACATAAATGAAATTCTCCAATTAGTCCGTTCAATACATACAAAATGTACTAGAACAAGAAGTTAGAATTTTATCATTCCCATAATTAAGACCAAATTATACTTAATCTTGTGCTACGATCACCTAGATGTCTGTCCTTCCTTAAAAATTTTCTAATTGGTCTGTTCAATACATACAAAATGTACTAGCACAAGAAGTCAAAATTTAACCATTTCTATAATTAAGAAAAAAATATATTTAATCTTATGCTATGATCACCTAGATGTCTGTCCTTTTTCATCTTTGATCGTGAACATTTAATTTTTAACTTATACAAATCGATAATTTTAATCTGTTCACATATGAGTTAGAGTACTCCATACACAAAATCATCTACTATATAAGATATAGACACACATGTATACACAATGAGGTATTCAAATAAAGACTTTTGTTATTATAATAAATAAAATAATATACAAAATCTTTTAAGGGATTAAATAAAATACTATAACACAAATACATGGTTAATAGTATATCCCAATAATCTCCCACCTGGACTCATAACCATGCATTCACAATTTTAATACCCATTTCTTCTACATGCTTATCGAAAATATTCTACTTAGAACCACCTTCTGCTTGTAAATTCATAGGGTCACCCAAATCAAAATGAATTAATTCTAACTTATTACTGGCTCTATTTCCTTTAGAAGGAACGTGTATCTTTGTCATTTTACCTTCTAAATAAGATTTATAGTTTGGTAGTACCTCCACTTTCAATGAACTCAATAGTCCATCTGAAACCAACCTAGAATCTTAATTATATTAATATGACATTGACATAAGTGGCCAAGTAAGTTGGACTCACTTCAGAAATACGTTTTCTTTTATTCAAAATATTAATGTTATTTAGTTCAGATTGTTGAAGTATGTTATGAGAAACTTCAAATACAAATAATCTAGTATTTTGGGAGCACTAAGGATAAAACAGTTATAATGTTTAATAACAACATTATTATTAGCAAAAAGAACATTATAACCAGCATCCAATAGCTTAGAAATAGATAATAAATTTCTTCATAAAGAAGGAACATATAAAACATTATTTAAAACTAAATGTCTTAAACTAATAAAAGAAAATAAAATTATTCCAATGGCTAGAACTGGTGCGGGATCCTCATTTGCTTGAAAGACAATTACTTCTTCTTTATTTAGCTATCGCGTCTCCCAAAACCCCTGCAAAGAAATACAGATATGATCAATGGCTCCCGAATCTGCAATCCATAATTGGGTAGAAACAACCGCTAAATTTAATGATATTTACAAAATAATTATCTTTATTTTTCATCTTAGTCGAAAATTGAGGCATTGTTTTTTGTGGTGTCCAAGCTGCTTACAATGGATGCACTTGACTTTCGGCTTGGCCACACCACCCTTAGCGCCTCTAGTGTATTCGCCTTGCTTTGAAGATAAGGTCAACCTTGTCAACTAAGAATGTTACAGGAGTTTACTGCTTGATTATATTCTCTGCCACTTGCAACTCATTCAATAATTTCCCTAATGATAAATCAATCTTATTCATATGATAGTTTAAGTGAACCTATTCAAAACTATCCGGCAAAGTCTGACGGATCATCTCAATCTGAGAGTCCTTATCAATCTCAGCATCAAGTATCTCCTGCTCATTTAAGTAACTCATCAACTTTAGCACATGTTCTCTGACAAAAGTGTCAAAAGGGATTTCATGGAAGTCTAATTTGCACCACGATTTAGCTCACCAAACATTTCTTTAAGAGATGCCAACATATCTTAAGCAGATAACATAGACTGATGTTGATACTGCAAGACATTCACCATTGTGGCATGAATGTAGCATCTTGCCATCTCATCAACCTTGACCTATTTGTCATAGGCTTTGATACCCCCCTCAGTAGGATCTACTAGTTTGATTAGACATTCTTTAACCAACACAAATTTATAGTCCTCATAAGTCAAGACTATGTCTAAATTTTATTTTCAGTCAACATAGTTTGGTTCCTCTAATTTGTTTTGATTCAGTATAGAGGATAAAGGGTTGAAATAAGACATAGTTTATCTGAGAGATTAGGAAAAAAAAAACTTCATTGAACATAGATTCTTTATTAGAAAAATAACAAAAACATATATGCAAGCTTATAAACAATTAGATTCGATATGTAAGCTTACTATTAAGCACATATATGAGAATATTCGTATATATCACCAGTTTAAACAATACAAGTCCAACTCAGCTAGAGAGTATATTGTTAAGTGTAACAAGGTATATATGTATACATAATGACTCTTGTTCATTGATTCAACTTGTAGCTTAGTTGAAAAGTTTTAAACAAGTTATTAAAACAAGAGATATGAAAAAAAATCAAAATATTCAAGTTCATCTGATGGGGAAGAAGGCCTTAATCAACACACAAAATCATTTTATTAATGTTAAAATCATTTATAAGTGTTAGAAATGAATCGTTGCATGACCATTATACCACAAAAAATACGTTTTTCAAAAATCTGTAATTTTTTGAAAATTGAAAAGTGGTAAAAAATCCATCTAAATGAAGTTATTTGACTAAAAAAGGTCATAGGCCACCAAAATTGTGGTTATTGCTCACTGAGCCATTTCTAGTTAACCAGCCAAATTTGAGGTCAATCGGAGTTCAGGAGAAAAAAATCAAGATTTGGCCAAGTCATTGACATGTAACAACTATATAGGTTGAGATTTATATCTTTGGTTCGCCCACCTAGGAGGGTAAGTGTGGGTGCCACTCATGGCCCATTTTGAATCTGACACCCAATCCTATAATATATATGTTTCGGAGCGTA
>DF360827.1:11880-28549 GCA_000787875.1 Solanum virginianum | reverse complement strand
CATGTCTACAACATGTATAGAAGCAGATACTAAATAGATATAATATAACTACGGAACAACCCTTCCAAACCTGGAAATCAATTTTATAGAGCTACTATAAACTGTGTACATCTCACAGAACCAAATGATATATATACTTATATAAGACCAAACTATATATAAGGCTAGTCTCCGGTAATAAAAGATGTATCAATTAATATTGATGGAGACTGAAAGGATCAAAGGATGCTCAATGCTTATCGCAAGTCTCTGGATATGACAACAACAACAGGGAAGATCAGTAGCATCGGTTCATGCTCGGTCCTACATCACGAAACACATGTATAGTATGAGTACTAGAAATAAGGTACCTAGTAGGTATCATAGGTTGACTGAGTAAGAACAATAACTAAGGAAAGAATAAGCTAGAATACTATCACGCCCCGAGCTCACACCCTAGACGTGGCTGGCACATAAAACTATTTCTGGTCTCAAGCGAACTACTTGACCTGGCTACTTTACTCAGCGGAAGACTTAAATGATAAAGTTAGGCATAGATAAGATGTACTAAAGAAACTGCAATAGTCTGAACAATCTAAACAAAGGAAATATCTCAATAACATCTAAAAATGAGAACTGAAACTCCTGTCATAAAGTCTATGGAACCTCTAACTAGAATAATCTGGAATAACTATTGTGATAGGCCCATAATAATTACAACTAAAAAGAAATGCTAAAATCAGAAATAAAGACTCCAAAGCCTCCGACTTGTAAGGAGTCTCACCAATGGCTGAATGAAATGCTAGTCCTCAACGAAGCGTTTGTTGAGGAACTCTGTCACCTGCGTCTGCATCATAAAAAGATGCAGGTCCAAAGGACATAAGTATGTAGAATGTACGGTATGTAAAATAGCCAAATCGAAAACTTAAAATAAGGTACCATACTCAAAGTAACTAAAGCATGTCTCAAAATAGGATAACATGAGTAATAAGTAAAGTGCATGCTGAAAGTAAAAACATATGTTGAAACTCTGTGTAGGGAAACTAGTTTACTTTAGCTTGGGGAGTTTCTCTAACCAACAACTATCACTATGAGTTTCATGAAGATACAGCCTCTTGCCCATGCTGCCAGAGTCGTCCCATACTTTGCCAGGTTAAGGGACGAAAATTAGGAGAGTGGATCCATCCCAAAATTGGGTCATCTCAATAGCAATTGAGGAGCTGTAGTTTTGGTACAATCCTATACTACGTCAGCTATGTAGTTTTTATGAGTGAGTTATTATTACTCTCACTCATATCGGTGCTCAATACTACTCCAAGAATAACTTTTATAATGCTCGTAACTTTAAGAGTAAGAGTTCTCAAATGCCTTTTTTAATCTTTTGGGACTTATTAGCCCAAGTTTAACTTTTCTGAAACTTTTCTCAACTTATTACTTCTCTTTGACTGGACTTGTATCAATTCAAAGTGTCTCAAAACATAATTTTGTTACTCAGCTATCTTGTAAATATAGAAGTTTTAAGTACTCCTTAAACTCAACTCAAGACTGTAAACATAATGACTTTCATGTAATATCTAGGGTGCTTATAAATGCAACCTTAACCATGAAACCTTTAATTAATATCTTAACTTAGTAGTGAAATTAGTAAGGATCATGACTTTTATCAATAATGGAGGAAATCTTAACCTCAACTTATAAATATGATCTTGGGTAGAAACTAATAGTTAAAGATACTAGAATTTTAGTAGGAAAACTTTTGGAGGGTCTTACATACCTGGGGGATTAGTTTCTTGAAGAAATTGAAGAAGGTTCTTGAAAGCCCTAGATTTTGCCCCTTAGAAACTACGTTCTGAGTTTGGAGAGTGTTTGAATGTTAATGATATAAAGAATTACGTTCTAGGGGTTTACTTAAGTGAAAACAGACAAGTTTAGGCTTAAACGGTGAGAAAAGATGAAAATATCCCTCTTTAAAAATGCTAATCAGGTCGACTACGAGACCCTCTACGGCCCGTAGAGATCCTTCCATAAACTTTTGGGCAAATTTCTGGGTCTCTGGATCACTTTTATGAGCCCATTCTATGGCTCGTAGAATGGTCTGTAAAGTCTGGGGCAAAACATGTGAAGTTTCAAGATTTTTTTCATGAATTAGCAGACGGGTCGTACTTTGATTTACGGCATGTAAAGAGGTTTCATAGATGCACTCTGCATCTGGCAGTCTCCAGTAAAATGACCATAACGTTTGACTCAGAACTCCAAATGAGGTGAAATCAGTTGCATTGGAAAGCTAATTCAAAGGGCTTCCATTTGGTAGGTCATGAGACATCTAATTCTTTGTGTGCTAAGAGTTATGATCATTTAAAGTTGACTCTTGCATAATTTAAGACTAGAAACTTAATTTGTAGGAAAGTTTTGAACTCGAATAAGTACTAGAGGTCTCTTATGACCCTAATACACTTTCCACATATAAGAGTGAGGTTTGAAACATAGGTATATGTGAGGATAGAATTATGGGGTGTCACAAATACAACACTCCAATAGCTAAACACCATAACCGAGCAAGTATATGTGTAAGTATCGAAGTAACCAGAATCTAACGATGTTGCAGTGATGTACATAGGGGCGTGCAAGTATGGAAGTAACCAGAATCTAACGATGTTCCAGTGATGTACAAAGGTGTGAGGCCCTTTGGATTAGCCTGTATGCCAATCGGGCCCCCATAGGCCTAGAAGGTACACTCACGCACAATGATAAGACAAGGAAAGGTGTGTTGGAGTATGGTGTAACAATGTCAAGTCTCAAGTGAACCCATAACTAAAACGATACACGTGTAGTCTCAAGTGAACAATACTTTTCCATGGATGAAGTAGCCTACAATCAAAAGGTTAAAATAGCTTCCATTCACTTAGATGATATTGCTATAGAATGACATCTAGGTTATTTGAAAAGTAAAGCTCATTTTACCGTATCCTCCTTGGGAGGAGTATGTTGATGCTTTAGGAGGTTTGGGTCTGAGTATGTAGATCCTATGGCTGAACTTAAGCTAGTGAAGCAAGTTGGTATGGTGGATGAGTATCAAAAGGAGTTTGATACGATTATGACCAGATTGCTCATCCTTCATGTGTATGCTATTAGTGCTTTTATCACTGGTCTGAAGCCTGAGATTGGGTTTACAGTCAATAATCATAGACCTTATTCTCTACCACAAGCTTATTGGTTGATCCTGGAAGCTCACATAAGTTTATCGATGCTAGATTGATTAGACATTTTATGTGATGTTAGCGTTATTGAACCACTGCTACAACACTGAAACTTTTTTGCACCACTTGGAAACTTTATTTTAAGCAACATAATCACTTTGTTGCATCGTTGTGGCTTTTTGTTCATCTACTATGTGAATTTAAAGTATCATTAGATGAAAAACGAGCACTGATGTGTAATGCAAATTTGTGCAGACTTTAGGTTGGAAACGTCTGAACATGTTGGTTAGATTCGCTGGATGTGCCTCCTTATATGCAAACAGTCATAGATTACAATAAACACCACACAATGTGTCACAATTGAAAAGGATAGCTCTTCCGCTATCAAGACTAACAGAGGAATAACTTCCATCTATCACCGAAATAAGGACCAACACTAGCAATACCTCCAAACAGAGCAAGTATTCTGGCTCTGCACATTAAATCACCACTCAATTCTCCTCATCATATATATATATATATATATATATATATATAATTAGTTAAAATGGTTGAAGAATGATATCCTGTGAAATATTATACATAAAGAAAAGGATGAGAATGAAAAACAAGAATGCAACTAGAACCGAGCCCAACAGCGAGTGCATTTAGCCACACAATCACCTTTGCAATCGACGTTGTATCCTAAAACTTTTGGATTTCGAAGAAGCAAATTTCTCAGAGTTTTACCTTCAATTCCCCATTGCGTCGCCAAAATTTCGACATTGTTTTTCATTTCATCTTCAAGGCTACACCCAAGAACTTCTGGGAATTTCTTGACTAGTTTAGTGAGATCATCATCAGTAAGGCTTAAACTCCTGAGATAATCCAGTATCTCATTCACAACTTCTAGTCGTGGAACCTCTTTCTTCCGTTCTTCATACCAGTAAGGCGAATGTATGTAGCCAAATGCTTTTCCTAATATTTTGTCTTCTTCCTCTGGGCTAAATTTTAATGCAGAAAGTGCTTGTCTGCTATCGTTCCATGTTTTCTTCTCTTCTTCAGTTAATACTATATTGTCAGTAGCTGTTGAATGCAAGGTCCATTTCTTGGATAGATAATTGGACGTCCAAAATCCCCTAGTGACATTAGATGTAGTGCTATTTGAGCAATTTAGATACCCTACTAAACTGTTTGCAGTTGTTGAGCTGGAATCACACTGTTAAGTAAGAAAAGAAATTATGAGCTATGTTTTCACCAGAAAGCATATTGGCGTAATACAGAAGATGGAACATCATATCAAAAATGAATGATTTATCGTTATCAAGAAAACCAACTATTCCTTGATAAAAAACTAGTTGCCCAGGTATATGAATCTTCAAATAACCATTCCTCTAAAATCACCAACCACATAGGTATTAACTTAACCTTCGCAATCCGTATAAAGATCTTGGTTAGACCTTCAATAATGGCTGGAAGAACTTCATGTCTGATAGATTGGTTTAAAAATACAAGGCCAACAAAAAGAAAGAACTTAAGAGCATGAAGTCTTTCTGAGATTCAAATCTGAAAGAATACATTGATCCATTAATTAACTATGCTCACTCCCAAATTAGTTGAGGTCAGCTATAGGACTCCTTTTTATAGTTATTCTGCTCCTTTTGGCCCCTTTTCAAACCAAAAAACATGTCACATAAATGCTCTTTCCTTCCCCAGAATTCATTTCATAGATGATATAGGTGTTCCACAAAAACAGAATAGCTAAAGATTTTGTAACATCACAAGTTGACAGTGTTTGGCTATGGATGATTTCAAGAGAGATAAAGGTAGGCCAAAGAAGTATTGGGGGAGAGTTGATTCGACAGGACAGGACACAACTTCAATTTTCCAAAGACATGACCTTAGATAGGAGGTTATGGATGACACGGATTAGGGTAGAAGGTTAGCTAAATAGTTGAGCATTGGCTTGCTTATTCTTCTATACTATTAACCGTTTTATTAGTCGTAGTATTACTCTTGTAGTTTCTTGTCCTTTGAGTTTGGTTATTATCTATGATTTTTTACGTTTATCGCTTCATTTTGTTATGACTATTGTTTAGGATGATTTGTCATGTTGTCTATAATATTTTGTCATGACTTTCTTCATTTTCATTATTTCTTTCTCTATACTGTTGGTTCCTTAAACTGAGGATCTATCGGAAACAACCTCTCCACCTTGGAGGTAATGATAAGCCTGTGTACACTTGCCCTTCCCAGACTCTAGTTGCTGAGACTACACTGGTATGTTGTTGTTACGAGTTCACCAAGTTTGTAAGTCACAGTAGCAGAAATAACAAAGATAAGATTAGTTAATTGAATAATAACTTTAAAAATGAAAAGAAACAAAAAAGAAAAAAGAGCTCTCAAATCTAATTTATATGACACTTCCAATTTTTCAGATTATTTGACTCCATTCCATTAATACTTTCTCTTGTAGCAATGGTCTCCGAACCGCTTGGCACACCTCGACTATTCCACCGGATTATCTCCCGGTACATGTATTTGTCACTCTGTACACCAAAACTTAGACTAATGGGAAAAAACATACACAGTATTTTTGTGTCTGCTGAAATTTGAACCCCATTCTCTCATGATATCACCCACTTCTGACCAGCAGACCACACCCTTGGATGTTCCATTAATACAATTATTATACAAAACTTTCAGGATATCAAATTTATTTAACTAGTACCTTTGATGTGATGTTTTCTATATCTAATTTCCAATCAATACTTCTCTTGTTACTATTAATATAAAATATTTCTGTTATCAGATGTCCTCAAAGGAATCCCTTGCTACGATTTATTATACAAGGCAAATTAGCATTGTCTACTTCGTATACATCAAGTATCAGCGCATAAAATAGGACGGAGTAATAAAAGAAAGGAATAGAACATGAAGTGATTAACATAGTACTTACGATCCAGTGGCCCCAGCCATAACTTTCAAATCTTTTTTGATAAGGTAAATAATTACATTAATAATTAAAAAAAACCTCATTTATATAAGAAGTATACCAAAAAGTAGAGAATTTAAACTGATGAATCTTGAGATTAAATGCCACGCCTTGAAATGAATCCGACCACTAAACAGCTTCTACAAAAATGTAAGAAGAAGTTATACTCACGCCAGGAGAGCAGAAGCATGACGCAGAGTTAAAGGTCAGCAAAGGAGTAGCAAATGATTTTCCTAGCATCCCTGCACCATAAAGCACAGGGTAAATGAGTAGATATAGAGGACATTCCAAGGCCTAAAAGAAACGTCGAACTTTACACAGCCCATATTAAACACAAGGTAGGACATGTAAGGATATGGGACTTCAGAAATGCACTCAGAAACTGAAACTGTCATGCCATAAAACTTCTTAAATCCAAAACCTATATATCCCTTACAAAAAGTTAAGAATACAAAACAACTACTGAATTTGTACTTGCCAAAAGAAAAACTATTTAATTTGTTTGGGAAGTAATGAAAGGACCCACTATAAAATAACCTTCTCCAATAAATGAGATGAGACAAGTCAAACCATTGTTGTATCAAGGTATTGCAGCAACTACTATCACGTTCTTCGAATCAAGAAACCTAGCATACAGCATTAGTAATCTTCTCCACAATTACCAAGACAATCCTTTTGAATTAAGTCATCAACTTATTGGTCTTATGGTATATTTCAGTGTCGAGGAGGAGACCAATGATTTGTATTTTCATAAACTCTTTTGCAACAAATTTACCCCATTATCCCAACCTTTATACAATTAATCCTCTTCATGGAGTATTGCAACAACTACTTTTATTTACAATCAAGACAAGGCGATTCTCGCATTTTCTTTCTTCTTTTCTTAATAAGCACTTATCATACATACATACATGAGTTCCAATTTGACACCAAGTATTTAAACTTAATTTCTCTCAGTGAAAAAGTTCCAGAACTCAATTTTTTCAGGAAAACTCACATGTCGAATAACTCAAACTCACAATCAGCATTTGCTGGGTGTCTATGTATATCATTCGACCTGCTCACATTATAATCATTTTCACTGTGAGGTTCATGAATGGTTCAGAACCTTCTACTCTTGAACTGCTAGAGATGGAATTACTTGGATCATTTTTCCAACTCTTATTATGTCACCAATGTATTACCATTCTGGGTACCTCATGGTTACAATGCTATTTATTCGGAATACATAACAAAGATTAAACCTTGTTTTCATCTACTCCAACCTACCAATTCCAAAGCATCGCCATTGACCTGCTATCGAAATCTTTCACTTAAACAACTACACTAGAATAATTGAGTGAAATCAAAATGGATAGACTTTAAGCAGCAATCTTCTCCTAAAACAAAAGGTAAACACCAAAAGGGATAGATTCGCTGAAAACATTAATATTTAGAATTCACAAGTAGAGCTTCCGAGGTTCAATTAAACAATCCCACCAAATAAAAGAACTCCAAAAAGAAAGAAAATACTAATCATCGATAGTTAGAAGTCGACCTGCTTCAAGAAATGAATGGAGGAAGCAGATGAAAATCTTGAATCAGCTGAGCTCAGGCAAAATCCCAATTGAGTGGCCCCAGAAAGGGGACAGCAAGAGCAATTATGTCCTTTCGCTTCGCTCAACCTGTTTTTCCGAATCAAAGGCCAATTATCAAATTTTTAGTTTAAAGAATACTCCCAAAACACAAACAATGATAAGGGTCATATATGAAAACTTCGACTACAACCATTCTATAAGTTATTAAATTAGTATTTCTTCCTTTCAAAAAAAATGTTTTTTTTCCTTTTTAGTAATTTCTTATTTCATAATATAATATATTTAAAATTCATTAAAAATTTAAATGCATTTTAATATATGTAATATATTTATATATTATTAAAAAAAGGATAAAGCCATCACATCCGGTCAAGTGACAGTTAGGGGTGTTCATGGTTCGATTTGGATNNNTAGCCTTCGGTTTGATTATTGTCGATTTGGATCGGTTTGTTTTAATTTTTTGGTTATTTTTCGGTTGGAAAGTCATAACTTTGTTGAGGGCATACATATCTCAATAGACACAAACACCTAGTATATGAATAATCTATAGAAGGCTACTATGGATTCGAGTTTGTGGTCAAAAACATCCTTCAACTATACCTCAAACTTAAACTACATCCTTATGTTATTATATTGAGCAACAAACATCCCTTAATTATTCTAAAAATGGTAAGATTCATTCGTTCATTTTTTGTGTCAAAAACATCCTTCAACTATACCCCAAATTTAAACTACATCCTTATTATAATGAACAGAAAACATTCCTCAGTCATTCCAAAAATGACAAGATTCATCCTTTCGTTAGTTTCTATCAATAATTAACTACTAAGTCTGCAAACCTCTATTGAGATGATCTAATCTAATTGAGTTTCAAAGATCAATTAAATTGACACTCGAGAAACAAAAAGATCTATAAATTTACATAAAGAAAGTGTTAGAAATCATAACTAGTTAAAATATTTTTTAAAAAAAATTATTGAAAAATTTAAATAATAATATGGATAAACATATGGCGCCTCCTAAAAATACATATGTTTATGTAAATACAAGAATTAGAAGGCGTCATATGTTTATCCATATTATTATTTAAATTCTTCAATAATTTTTAAAATATATAAGCACTTTCTTTATGTAAATTTATGTGTCACTTTTTATTTCTCAAGTGCCAATTTAATTGATCTTTGAAATTTAATTAGATTAGATCATCTCAATAGAGGTCTGTATGCTTAGCAATTAATTATTAATAGGAACTAACGAAATGGTGAATCTTACCATTTTTGGAATAATTGAGGAATGTTTTCTTTTTATTATAATAACATAAGGATCTAGTTTAAGTTTGGGATATAGTTGAAGGATGTTTTTTGAAAGGGTGAATCTTGCCATTTTTTAAATAATTAAGGGATGTTTGATGTTCAGTATAATAACATAAGGATGTAGTTTAAGTTTGGGGTATAGTTAAATGATGTTTTTGGCCACAAACTCCTATGGATTCAATTAAACAATAATACTAGAGTTATTATTATACAAACAAAGTGATTTAGTTAAACAATACTAAAGTTATTATACACGAATAAAGTGATTTAGTTAAACAATACTAAAGTCATTACACACCAAAGATCAAATCTTCATAAAAAAAAATCTAAGCTCAACAACAATCAAATAACTATCCGGGGGAGGGGTACAAGAAAATTATACTCCAAAACACTAACAAGAGAATTTTCAAATATAAATAGTAAAGTTAAAGATTAAAATTAATTAAAATATAACAAAATATTTATATATTATTTATGAATACTATATAAATAATTATAAAATTTATAATATAATTATTTGATTCGATTTGGTTATTTTTGCGAGTTTTTTTAGTAAAATCAAAACCAAATCAAATAGTATCGGTTTTCAAAATTTAAAAATTAAACCTAACCAAATCAAATTAAATATCAAATTTTTTAATCAATTTAACTCGAATTGCAATTCGATTTGATTGTTTAACTATAATCATGAACAGGTCTATGTGAAATTACTAAATTAAACATAGTATTAGTATTAAAATGAACTGTTATGATAGAGACCGTATGAATCCTTTAATAGGAGTTTTTAGAAACAATTATTTGTTTAATGTTGTGACTTTTGACTTTTTAAAATGGAAAGAATGAGGGAAAAGAAATAAAATGATAAATAGAATAATTAAGAGAGCCACGTTATCTTCATGATTTTCCCATACATATTTAGATATTACATTGATTTAATTGTATATTGTGTGAACTTTGTACATATTTTTCTATTGGTGAATTATAATAAAAGAAATTCAAGAACGTTAAATTAATGTGTGAAATTTGCAACCAAGAACAATAATTTTAACAGATCATTCATTACCCCAGACATGAAAAGACAATAGTCTATTAAGTTTCGAGTAAGTTTAAAGTAATCCTTCGAATATATTTTAAAGCAATTTTAATCCGTTAAAGATATCAAAAGTAATTATTTCATTCGTTTAATAATTTAATTTGATTTACCACAAAATTTTAGAAAATTAAAAATAACTTTTTAATTTTATAATTATAAAGTAAAGTTATGTTAAATGTACCAAAATGACCTTTAATTTTATAATCTTAAATATGTTATGTGTAAAGTTGAAATTAAAAAAATTGTTCTTTTTAAAATAAACTAAAATAGAAAGTAACTCATTTTTTTAAATGATGGAAGTATGTTTTATTTGTGTTGAATATTTAATAAGTCTTATACTTCCTCTATATTATAAACCAACAAGGAGAGAACCATCACAGCTTTATCTGGTGGTACTCACAGCTGTTTTCACGTGTACATTTGTGTTGTTCCTTCTGTGCAATATTTAGATGTATTGTATGCTACCATAGGTTGTACTCATGCTACCATCGGTTGTACTCTTGCTTGGGGCTTTTAAAGCACTGTTGTACCAACTATAGCCACTTAACGTTTCCGTGTGGTACTACTGCTACTGCAAGGCCCCCGTTGGTTGAATGTCAGCAGTGCACTGCCTACCCCCGTTGAGCGTTAATGCGGTGGAGCTGTTCTCTTTGGGCCCCTTTGATTTCTTTGATGGCCTCCCTTACTGAGACGTTAAGATATGCTGATGTTTGCTCAAACGTGAGGTCCAACGTCTACTCGCAGTGGCAAGGTCGAGGGGGCCTCTGAGAAGGAAATTCTCTTATGTGAAAAGTGTGGATGGTAAGACCACATTGCTTCACTTTGTTGCGCAAGAAGTAGTCAGGGCAGAAGGAAAACGTTGTGTTCTCAATCGCATCAAATTATGAGGTGTAACAAGATTATGTTATGGCTGGTGAAATATTTGTGTTAGTATTAATTGATTTCCTTTTTGGTATTAAGTGAAGCATATCCGTGGCAAATATGAGGATTACTTTGGGATAACTATTGCAGGCTATCCAGGTTGGTGCTACTACTCTCTGGGGCTTTGCATTTTATTTATTGGGACAAATATGGACCATGATTTACTTCTTCCACATTAGTTTTTAACGCAGAAACACGTTCTCTGTTTTTGTTGTTTGTGTGTTGTTACTGAATACTAATTTGATTCCTCCCATATTTTTCTCACTTTCAGTTTAACTGTACTCTGTGAAATGCCCAATCAGCAGTTGTGGCTGCCGTTACTAGGAATACCCTTGGGATTTGGGGAAAGGGTACTTAGGTAGGCTTCGCTCCCAAACGTTAGCCATGTAAAGTGCTAGATGGTAGAATTTTGGATATCCTTAGAACTAACAGAAAGAAGTAAGTCAGTGCAAGGGTGTGCATCGAGCTCACAAAGGGCCAACTTCAATTCCTGGCCTAAAACTGAATATATTAGACACTGCAAGACTTTAAAGTGGAGAGACTAACAATAGTGTGCACAAATCTGTATAGGAGACAAGAAAAAAGCATGTGCGACATTGTCCATTCCTTTTTTAGCAAATTTTGGCATGTGAATGACAACTTTGTTAAGTAAGGTGATGGTGCTCTTTATCTGGTGCTTTCCCTCCGCACAAGTGACTTAAAGAAAAGAAGTAGTTGGTAACACATTGGGCAAAGTCCTCTTTCGGGCATTACCCTTCTGCGTGAGTAGTCGGTAATACATACTTCTCCGAGATGTGAGCTAACTGATGGGCTAATTTGTCCCTGCTAACAGTTTTTTGGGTATATCATTTGCAATCTGCCAAATCAATATTAAAGAAAGGGCTAAGCTAGAACGGGATTTAATTTTCCGATTTTATCACGTAAACATACGTGTGTTCTCTTATATGTTTCTCCCACGATCTTGAAATTACGAGAAACTACATAAATGTAAAATGTACCATTTACTACCTCCTTTGATTTGGATTGGGCTATTTAGCTGCTTTGCAGCTTCTACACCTACGTACTTTTGTGGTCGAACCCTTCCCTGGACCCTGGGTATAGCAGGAGCTTTGGTGTATTCGGTTGTACCCTTTTTCCCTTTTTTTGGTTGAGCCATTTCTTCGGGATAATTCAATTAAATCCTACAGGCTACATGCCTTCTTAAGTTACAAGGCCCAAAAAACTGTTGGCTTCAATTTGTAGCGTGACAGTTTTATAACCCAATTTTGGCATACTTATTGTTATTTATACTTTGATAAGGAATATTGAAATCCAATTTCTAGTATTGCCTTGCTCTGCTTTACCTTGGGTAGAAAAGCTGTCATATTAATGTCAAATATTGATCTTCACATCCTATGAGGTAAATTGTTGAACTCCACATCACAAACATATGGCGTGGTCACTATAATTGGAACACGTACGCTTAAGATAGTGGATTTTGTTAGATATGTTATGCCATTTTGGGACGGCGTTTGGTCAAACGTTAGTTGAGCTGTTCATTTCAGTAAAGAATTCAAGAAGTTCTACAAGAACTGAAGCAAGTTCAATGTCCAGCCAATGCAGCGCCGCGATCTACCCACTTTCGCTTGGGGGACGAGGCTGGGGTTGGTGAAGGGGGGAGGGGGCAAGTGGTCGTTCCTATATTATTCGGAGTTTAGAATAAATAATAGAGAGTGGAATCTTATTTCGGCTGGTGTTAGTTCACTGTTAGTTGGGCCACGAAAGGCCACCTCAAGTGTGTTGTTGGTTACATGTTTATGCTTTGTTGTTCTCCGATGGTTACCGCACCTTTTTTTTAAAAAAAAAAAATCCTTTTGGGCCACTGCCTGACCTTGCAGCTGTTGGTGCTTCTCCCCCTACTCGCCCCGAATCATTACTGCCAGTCAGCGGTCGCGCACAATGGCCCTAAGATTGAAGATAGCAGAGATAGCACCCGACAGCCCTGATTGGACGTGCAAGGTACAAATTGTGGATATTAGCCGGCACTGATAAAGCCACGCGAAAAAAATCAAGTTCCAGAATCTTATTCTGGAAGACGATCAGGTAATATTCGACTACACAGTAAAAACCCATTTCTTGCTGCATTTGCAGCTGGTTTTTCCCCCTCTCCTCTCCCCCTTCCAGGTGCCCCTAATGGTTTTGCATTCCAACAGGAAGATCAGGTTGGGGCTGTTGTGTATGAGGATGACCTCGGTTATTATGCTTCCAGATTCTCACTGTTCAGTACCTACCTCATCTCAAGTGCGAGAGTAAAGAAATCGCAGGTTAAGTACGGTAGGCTGATACATAAATTCTACTGGGTGATCGATAGAGAAATAATACTAGAGCATGTCAACAGTAGTGACACGATCGAAAAAACGCTGCCTCTCCCAACGAAGCTGGAACTGACGGCTTTTGCAGCAATCAGGGACATCACTCCTTCTCCAGTGGCAGAAATTGGTATACCCTCATCTCTCTCCCTTCGCTCTGTACATTTAGTATGTTTATCTACGCAACTCTTAACACATTGGCGTTTGACGCGTGCGCCGCCGTCTTCATGACAGATTTTGCAGGCATGGTACTTCGATCAGGGCCTCTAAAAAAGGCTGGCCGGAATCAAACTAGGTGTCGTGAAGTTAAGATTACAGATAACCAGTAATTACAACTACTAATCTGTTAAGTTCAATTTGGTTTGCGGACCATTTCCTCTTCACTCTCTGGGATGACTTTGCGGACATTGAAGGCGCTGAACTGGAAGGCAAATTAAAATGGGGTGATGACTTTTCGGTGATTCTGGGTCATAACATAGGGGTGTCACCGTACCGAGGTTTACACACTTTGCACCTTTCTCTGTAAGCTGACTTCTAATGGTGTGAATGGTTCTGATAATGTGCCGGCAACGCAGGGTTGACATTGCAAACCTAATTTAACTCTACGATCTGCATCAACTCTAGCTACCCGCAGTCACTGCAGCTTCAGCTTTGGTAGGAATTTCTTCTTCTCAAATGTTGCTCCCACACTGTTGTTTCGCCATATAACGAACCCATCTTTCGAACGTCCACAGGGCAAAGGGCAACAAAGATGCACTCTCCGGACACAAGATTGACGTTCTTCTGGGCTCAGCGGGCAGCCTTGCTTTGGCTTTGCCCCTCCGATCAGTCATCTCCATCGCTGAAATTACTTCACCAAAACACTGAAAGTGTCCGGCCTGCCTACAATTGCTTAACTAGTTGATCGAATTACTAACAGCTCCCACCTTCTCCCTCCTCTCCCCTCCCCCCCAAGGTTGTTGTGTTCTACATTGAAGCCGAGATGTCCATCGCAGATCACTGGCAAAGTTTCTGCGTGCTAGAATGCTCAGGATGCCAGCAGCGTAAGCGTACCCAACATCGCCGCCAATTTGAATGCACACGGTGCCAGAAGCGTACGACCTTAGTTCCCCGGTAATGATTATAACGACCTGCTAATCGATACTACTGTCTAGGTTCCAATATATGCACCGGCCTGACAAATGAACGCCACCATTCAACCGCAGGTGCATTTTTGAAATGGCCCTTACCGATGAGAGCGGCTCGGCTACTGCCGTTATTTCTGGAGATCTTGCCGAACAGCTTCTCAGTGCAACAACTGACACCATATTCCAGAAAACTTGCATAAAGGTTAGTGAGCCGCATTACTTTGGTTACTGCTTCTTGGTTCATAAATAGAGCCTAAAAAGGCTTATATTGATTGGCTAGAACCTGTGTTTGCTGCGTGGATATGAGCATTGATGCATAAATAAAGATACCAATTAGTAGCGATTGAATTCCTTCTATGGTTCCACATGAGAAACCAGTACGAATATAACCTACATGTCCAATTGAACTATGAGCTAGAAGTCTTTTTACTTTCATTTGGGCCATGGCTGCCAGTGCTCCTAAGATCACAGAAGCAATGCCTCAAAAAAAGAATACATAGCCGAGTAATTACATATGCATCTGCTTATTTACGCAACTTCTGGACTTGGCTCATTACGCTACCTTCAGTTTGTGCAAATGTTGACCCTATGTTATAGTTCAATGCCTTTACCAAATACCTTGACCAAAACCATTTGCACTGCCAACTTCCAATTAGGCGGCCTGGCCGACCTTACTCTTCTGACGTATACATAAGAACATTTACGCTTAACTTTCTTAATCGTTTATGTTCCCAAAATTTGTTGATGGTGGCCAGCATGAACAGTTGTGCCCAAACATGCCAACCAAATGCTGTGCAACCGAGTTTTTTACATTCAAGTTCAAAGGGGAACTTCCAAAGGGTCTACTGGGGGCAGCGAACCGTCCGGATCTTATGGTACATCGAAAAAGAGTGCTTCTTCCCAATAATTGGTGGTAGTAGTCACAGCAGGGCTGGGCAACCAGCTGGCGCAACCGACAGAGACGCTAACGAACGAAAGGGTGAAGGCAAAACCTCTGGGAGCAGTGTGTCAGTTGACGCTGGCGTTGAAATGCAGTAACAGGTACGCCTCTAACTTGTGGCCGAATGTTTTCCGTTGCATATGTAAGTGCAGTTGCAGTGTAATATGCTATGAGATTTGAAGTTACGAAAATATAAACAGTTTCAGAATGCAGGCCAAATCAATATGTTTTTTGAAGTTCTTTTTTTGGGGGGTAGATTTTGTGGTGCTCTGGAGACCAATTTTGCCGTATCAGATCTGGAATACTCTATCAGGCTGAAACTGAACTAGCAAACCTCCATATTAAAGCTACTTAATCTGCGTAGTGTGCCAAAAAAAAAGGGTACAAGAAGCTGTTCGATTCCCGTCCGACAAGGCCATTTAACTTAAAATACAGACAATTGGCCGTTGCATTGCATGGGAGTTTATGTTTTACCTTTTGGGAACTGCTGTGACACTGCCGAATTTGGTCCATGCTTGGACCAGTTGCTACTGCTTAGGTACGTATTTGCCGTACCTTTTGGTTTGCGCAAATGGTAACTCCAACACAACGTCGAATAGTAGAGCATCCTTCGTTATGCCAAACACTGCACTAGCTTTGCCCGGGTTATAGCGGCCATTGTAGCAGTCTTTAAGGCCCCGTTTATGGGCTCCCTGCTGCCAGCTAATACCAACTAAAAAATTGCAGATGTTCCCTTACGTGTCGTTCCAGAGGCACAACTGCAGAATATTGGGTTACCTACTAGCCAGTCCTGAATAGCAGTTGTTGTCTTTACAGGTACAATCTANTACTGCTTAGGTACGTATTTGCCGTACCTTTTGGTTTGCGTAAATGGTAACTCCAACACAATGTTGAATAGTAGAGCATCCTTCGTTACGCCAAACACTGCACTGGCTTTGCCCAGGTTATAGTGGCCATTATAGTAGCCTTTAAGGCCCCGTTTATGGACTCCCTGCTGCCAGCTAATACCAACAAAAAAATTGCAGAAGTTCCCTTAAATACCGCTCCAGAGGCACAACTGCAGAATATTGGGTAACCTACTAGCCAGTCCTGAATAGCAGTTGTTGTCTTTACAGGTACAATCTATGACTGTACTACCACACCCCACTATCTACGGGAATTAGCTTTCCTCCCCAACCCCCTATTAGCCCCCCCCCCCCC
>DF360827.1:0-11765 GCA_000787875.1 Solanum virginianum | reverse complement strand
GGATATAAAGCAGGTGTTGGGGTTCAACAATATCCACCTCATGCGACTGACTCATGTTTGCGTCCTCAGACAGGTACCTTGCAAGGTTGATCCACCGTAACTTTTGGAATGGTCTGACTTTGGGTAGACCTGAAATGCAATACGGCACTACTAACGCTTACTCAGCGGCCATAATTTGGGAACAAGCCTGATTTCTTGCTTCGCCTTTTGCACCTTGACCGGTTTCAGCTGTCGGAGTAGGACTGTCACAAATGTAACTTTATGGCAAACTTACAGTCGTTGTAAATATTAGCGCTTTTGTATTAGGTATGGTTGGTAGAACATTGGCTGGCCATAAACACTGTCGGTTGTACGGGTACTGTAAATGGTCCGAACAGCGCATTGCTTTCACTGTATTTGGGCTTTAAATTTCCATCGCAAAGGCTCTGTCTGAATTTGCTCTTGCATTTTCCACAACTGTTTGCTTCATTGGAGTGACTAACGCTCGATAGTAGTTGACACCCCAAATTGATTTACATTGTAGTCTATAACCCCTCTGAACATTAACTTAGGGCTGTTCAGGCTCTAACAGCTGCGAAGTTTGACCTAATTGGTTTAGTAAGCAACTACAGTTTTTCACCGGAGCAGTACTTGCAACACATGAAAGTTCACATTCCTGCACTTTTATAGTTAACGATATCTACGTTATGACTTACCTATAATCAGGGTGGTAGGCCTTTCTATTAGACAAGATACCATGTATACTCAATCAAAGCGCAATGTCGAACAAATAAGTTCCTTTATTAGCTTGCCATTTTTCGCTCTTCCTGCAAATGCTTACTGTCTTACTCATGAACAAGTACCAAAGTTTCTTCCTATCGGACACTATTGTTTGAGTGTATTCAAGAAAATTATGATTCTAATTTGTTACGTACAAGGCGAACTTCATTGCCTTGGGTCGTGTCAGGTATGAAGAGAACTTCTTTGATCCAAAATAATAGTAGCTGAAATGCATGAACGTTAACATCCCTGCATTTTCCCATTCGGCAATACGTACGGTAGGACTTAACAAGAATGAGGGGGTAGGTCGCTCCGTTAGTCAATAGGGTACGCTGATATACCGAAGTAATTTTCGCTATTGTATGCTTACTTTATCCGGCTGAAACTGAACTAGAAAACCTCCGTATTAAAGCTACTCAATCTGCGTCGTGTGCCAAAAAAAAGGGTACAAGAATTGTTTGCATGCACTGGCCCTAGCACGTGCCTGCCCTTTCTCCCACCAATCAGGGGCATAAATTGCTCCGTCCACTCTATCTCCCCAACAATTGCATTGTTGCGCCTACTGAAGACCTACAAAGAGCTCCAAAAAACCTCCTACTACCATATAGATACACCAACTCTTGAATTCACCCTCCGACAGCCTTTAGAGTTCCTCAGAATTGGTTGAAGGCTAACCCCCAAAAGGCCATCAATTTATTCAACCTGATATCAGTCGAACCTGCTATAAACCAGGTATGATATTCCTACTTACAACCATTGTTGATTGTTTCAGGTTTTACAAAGCCATAATACAGCCCCTAATTACTCTATTACCTTGGTTTGAAGTTATTTTCTGAGAATTATACAATGTGCCTACTACTTACACACGGTAGGCAACATGTTTGAGAAAATGTTTGAACCAGTTAGGCCATTGCATATAAGTAAAGTTATTTAAGTATTGCCACACTAGGAAGTACTAAAGTGGACAACAATTATTCCGGCGGCATTACACCACTGTAATTTTAATGTACGTTGAACCTACATGTATAGACTCCTTGAAGCAACTTGCACGCTATATGCCAGTATTGCGAAAAAAACTAATTCCCACGTTCCTACTTTCTCTTTTGGGTTGACATGGTTGCGTTTACTTGGAAGTACCGCTATTATAAAAGTTCACTTTGAGGATAACTTGCGTTCTATCAAAAGCGATTCTATCTCTAATTTTTGAACCTATAATCTTTGCAGTATATTGGCAACAGACCTGTTCCTTCTCTGTTTCAGCATACCTGAAAACTTCACCGGCTGTTAGTAGCAAAATTCACACAGGCTAAGACTGTAGCGAGAAGTACATATTGCTAAATGTTCCATTAAATCTTAAAATCGATCACCCTACGTATATAGAATATACATTTGGCGCACAGATATGTAGAATGATTTTAATAAAGTGGTAGTTCAATAGCTTAAAGAATAGGTTTTGAAGCCTCTGAGAACCTATACTTAAACAAAGCTACCAAATGCTTTCTAATTGGGCAATCCCATCAACAATACTCAACTATGGAATGCTGGTGTAAGAAACTCTGTTTACCATGTTACTGTACGATAACGTGTGCACTCACTCAATTGTATCATTGCAAATTCTTTCCTATGTTGCAGCATTACCTGCTAGCGAGATGCCGGAAAGCAATGTTGATACGCCTATGCAGTTGGATAATAATGGCGAACAAGAGCGATCATGCTGCAATTTGCTGCGGCATACTAGATATGCCCAAATGTATCACGAGAGGAAAACTCTGTTGCTTGCACAGCAACAAGCACGAAGAGCTGAAGCCACAAAGATCCGTCTTTTGCAGGAAGCAAACGAAGCAGATGGCACCTCCGAACTGAAAAGTCAATGTACCCCTCCCCATCCCCGTCTAGCTTCAACAGGTTCGCACCATATGTACCAACGTTTGGTGCATTACTTACAATTATTTTGTTTAGCCGCCTTTAATAGGCCAGCTGTGTGAATACTACAACATTTGATATCTACATACCAAATAGGTCTCTTAATCAAACTCCGCTAAAAATTGTTACACTGAGTAACCAGAACTTAGTGGTTACATCATAAGGCTTTACATCAACGTACATTTCACCCCAAAGTCCCTCGACATTAGATAGTTAAGACCCCCCCCTCAACCCCCCAAGGCAAGTTATACTTTCTGTCGCAACCTTACCAGTTGGCATATTGTAGGTCATGCTTGCACACCTGCTGCAACCCGTGCCCTTGCTGAAGTAGGTGATACAGAAGAAATTGAACCTTCAAATATACTTTCATTTTTTTGTGGACATGCCTAAACTTACAGTGTAAAACTACCGTGATTAACAGCAAACACAAGAGGTACGACTGAGGACAGCTCACGGGTAAATGTAACTTCACCTACAGGTATGCCTTCCAATGCTAACATGATAACACAACGTACTCTACTATTTTACACTAACAGTGCATTTTTCGAATAGCATTTGTGCTTTTCGTATGGAACTGCTTGGGATTGCTCGAAGCCGTTGCAATTCACGCACGGGCTATGTACATAAAACTTATGTTTACTAACTGCCAAGAGGTGGGACATAGGATTTATGCCCTAAAGGGCACTAAGAGCCAAAACTTACGTTAGCACAAACGCTAGAGCTAAATAACAGCGCAATCCAATTGCCACACATATATCTAGGATGCTTCTAAGAAAGTGGTAGTTAAATAGCTCTTAAACAGCTCTGGAATGCCTTAAGTAAGCTTAGGCACGAAATGCCTTGTTAGTTTGTTATTACGTCTTCCCACCCGCATCAGTAACATTTGCTCTACATTTAAATAGAGCTCTATGTAACATCTTCGCAGCGTAAATCGACTCACACAGCCATAATTGTTACTCTATGTTCAGATGTGGCCTCACTTTACTGTATCCTTACCCATTGCTCCCTGTCTTGCAGCATTACCGGTGAACGACCTGGCTGAAAGCTTTTCTGGTATGCTAACAGAATTGGTTAATACTGTGGAGCAGCAGCGTTCACGCCGGAATTTGTTGCGGCATACTAGATATGCTGAAATGCCTACTGACAGGAAAACTATAATGCTTGCGCACCAGCAGGCCCAGAGAGCACAAGCGAAGAAGGTTCGACTGTCGCAACAAGTGAACGATGTCGGTCATGCCCCTGAGATGACCACTCAATCATGCCATCCTAATATAGCTCCAACTTCAGCGCCCTCGCTCACGATATCCGAAGGTGGGTTATACTTCGTACAACACACTTTACTTAATTATTTACAAAAAAAAGATTAGACTTTATTGATAACATTTGCACTTTTTTTACGGCCAAACATCTTAGCTTCGGTTAAGTTCGTTACCCCTCAAGCAAACCATAGGCACACTCATCCACCCTTGTGTACCCCCTGTAAAAGGCAAATAGACATTTAACAGGTTGACGCAAATGGACGTTTGAACTTGCTCGAATGTAAATCCCACAAGTGAATAACAGTTGAGTCAAACAACATTAAAGCCATTCTTTAGAACTTCCTCCTTAGCTACTAACACTTGACCAGTTCCCCTAGACCTTTGCGCACATGCAGGGTAAACAAACAACTTCTGTAAATGATGTTCCGTTTGGTTATACTAACTTACTGACTCCCATATTTGCAGGCGATGCTTCCAGGGGTGGTGATACAACTAATGCCAGTGAAGTAGGTTAGTAAAACCATGTCCGAAGATACTTTCTATTTCCGACCCTCCCCCTAGACCACCCACAATACAAAGAACAACCTTTATGGCTAAGCACGGCTGTGGTTTCAACTAAGATCAACGTCAGGCACTGCCGTAACCAGCCCCCAAAGGCCATCACCAGCCGTCGTTGCTATAACAGGTATGTACTCTACTGCAAACGTCATTGCCCAATATAATTGTTACTATAATAACAGCATCACAATTGGCCCAATATAGGTAAGAAGAGATTAGAAATCAATTTACTGAACAGTAATCTAAGGTCAACCAATTACGTAGCGCTTAAGAAAGTGCCTAATTGTAAATTTTGCACGGCCCAAAAACTTCAATATGAATCCCCCGGCTTCTGTTGTGATAACGGCTCAATAAAACTTATTTCCCATAAAATGCCACCTGAACTACGAGCTCTTTTCATGGGCAACACTGAAGAATCTAAACATTTCCGGACCTACAGTAAGACATATAATAATCTGTTTGCATTTACATCTCTTGGAGTAAATTATGACAGAAATTTAGCAAAGAGAACTTGTGGGATATATACATTTAGAGTACAAGGGCAAATGTATCACTTTATTGAAGATTTACTACCCGATAACGACAGGCCCAAAAACTTGCAGCTAATTTTTACGATAGTGGAAAGGACACAAGAAGTTGAACGTCATTACCAGATAATTTGAGCCAATTAATGGTAGAGAAGCTAATGCATATATTAAGGCTTAATCCCTATACTCTCTTTTTAAAGTCATTAATGGACGTTCCAAAACTCTCTAAATTCTACATTGCCCTCAAATCAACTGTTGGCTTAGACCAACGAACCTACAATTTGCCAACAGCTTCAGAAGTAGGGGCCATCTAGATAGAAGACCAAACAAATGACAAATCATTCACACCTCATATTCGAATATACACCCATAATAAAAAAAAACCCAAATTGTAAACTACTATTATGAATGTTATGATCCATTACAATACCCGCTATTATTTCCTCAAGGCCAAAATGGATGGCACTGTGGTATTAAAAAGGTGCGCCGCCTGAAGCGAATTATTGTGAAAGTGAACAACTCCCAAGTGTAATGAACATGGCTTTGATTGAATGTCTACTTGAAATGGAATCAGACGTTTTATCCAAAGGTAAGAAGAAGCGCGACAATGTTTCATGCCTAGAATATTATTGTTACCAAATCCAAATAAGAGATAGCCAACCAAATGAGACTTTACACTCTGGCAGGGTATTCCATCAATATATAGTAGACCAATACATCAAATTGGAGACCCAACGATTAGACTTCTTTTCGCTGAATCAAAATTTATTCAGATTTAAGGTTTTACAAGGAATTATTGACATATTAAGACATGGTGAATGAGATGCTTCTAATATAGGCAAAGGTCGAATACTACCGGCAACTTTCATAGGGGGGCCTAGGGACATGTGGCGGCATTATATGGACGTAATTGCATTAGTACAATATTTCGGGAAACCAGACATATTCCTAACAATGACTTGTAATCCATCATGGCCTGAAATACACGAACAGTTGCTGCAAACCGATGAAGTTCACAATAGACCTAATTTAGTTAGTCGCATCTTCCGGGCTAAAGTCGAGGAACTGAAAAATGATAAGACTGAAAAAAAAATATTTGGAAAAGTATAGGCCCTGATGTATACCATCGAATTCCAAAAAAGAGCACTACCCCATGCACATTTCCTGATTATACTAAGTACCCAATATAAACTGCTAACGCTAGAAGTGTACGATACAATTGTTAGTGTGGAATTACCTGATAGTACAGATCAAGATTTGTACACACTTGTAACAAAACATATGATTCACGGCCCTTGTGGCTATATAAATCCGACATTTCATTGTATGAAAATAGGCAAATGTAAATTTAAATATCCCAAAGAACTTTCAGAGCATATAACAAAGGGCAAAAATTCCTACCCAATTTATAGGAGGCATAAATTGAAAGAACCTATTGAACTCAAAGGATACGAAATTGACAACTCTTGGGTCGTTCCATATAATCCCTATTTACTCCGTAAATACAACTGCCATATTAATGTTGAAATCTGTTTCGACATTAAGGTGGTGAAGTACATCTACAAATACATCTGCAAAGGACATGACAAAATAGCTTTTCTGGTACATAGTACTGACTCAGCTACTGAAATAGATGAGATAAAAGAATACCAATCCGTGAGGTGGGTATCTCCACCAGAAGGTGCATGGCGCCTATTTGCATTTCCAATAAGTGAAATGATCCTACTATATACCAATTGCAACTACATTTAAAAGGGCAACAATATGTATCCTTCAAGAGCAATCAACCTATTGAACAAATTCTTAATAATCCAATGATAAGGCGCACAATGCTAACCGAATTTTTTGAAATGAACAAAGCCAATAAAAATGCTATAGAACTCAATTTACTCTATAAAGACTTCCCAAGGTATTTTGTTTGGTCAACATCTGACAAAATGTGGACACGGCGCTGACGACATAGCAATGCTATTGGGAGAATTGTCATATGTCACCCAACTGAAGGCGAAAGATACTATCTACGGTTACTTCTGACGAATGTAAAAGGGCCTAAATCTTATGAAGATCTCCGTACAGTTGACGGAGTATGTTATGCAACATTTAGAGAAGCCGCTGAAAAAAGATGCTTACTACATTTGGATAAGAGCTTACTGGAATGTATGTACGAAGCAGAAACCTATCAAATGCCTTATAGCTTAAGACGTTTGTTTGCAACAATATTAGTTTACTGCAATCCGGTAAACCCAAAAGAACTGTGGCAAATATTCGAAAATTCAATTTCTGAAGATTTCAAGCAAAATACTACTTGGAACGCCCAATCTATTCAGCAATCAGTTATAAATCACATCAATGAAGTATTACATTCAATGGGCCATAATATAACAAACTACAACTTCATCCCTGAAAATACTCGGCTTTCTAACATAGATAAAGAAGCAAAAGAGGTTCAATTTAAAAGAAATCTAGCGGTAAGTGAAGATGATTTGCTATTGCAAACAAAGCTAAATCTACAGCAACTGCAAGCCTTTAACCGAATACTGGATACGATTTACTCGGGCAAATCTGGTGCTTTCTTTATTGATGGTCCCGAGGGAACGGGGAAAACTTTTTTGTATCGAGCTTTGTTGGCAAATGTAAGATCCAAAGGATTTATAGCTTTAGCAACTGCAAGCTCTGGAGTAGCAACTTCAATTTTCCCCGGAGGTAGAACTGTACATTCACGTTTCAAAATTTCAATTGATATTGACAATAACTTTACTTGCAATATTAGCAAACAAAGCTCCCTAGCAACTCTAATTCGAGATTCCAAATTAATTGTTTGGGATGAAGTCTCAATGGCAAAGAAAAAAATGATACACACTTTGGATATGCTATTAAAAGATCTAACAGGTACAACCCAGTTGTTCGGAGGAAAAGTTGTAGTCTTCGGTGGAGACTTTAGACAAACGCTTCTTGTAATACGTAATGACAAAAGAGAAGACTTCATATGCGAAAGTCTCTTATATTCTAATATCTGGAATCAACTTGAAAAGTTATCCTTATCTAAAAACATGAGAGAAAAAGAAGATCCTTCTTACTGTGAATATTTAATGCGCATAGGCAACGGAGAAGAAAGTACTGATGAAGACCAGAAAATTACCGTGCCTCGGAAGTTAATCATTCCTTATACTGAAGAACTACCATCCCTACACCACTTATTTAGAGAAACTTACCCCAATATAAAGTCATTTTTCAGAAATCCCTCTTCCATAACTTCTCGAGTTATTTTAACTATTAAAAATGACTTTGTTAATGAAATTAACGATATGTTTATACATGAACTTCCCAACGACACTACCACTTATACCGCTATTGATGAAACAGTTGAACCAGGTGATCAATGTCAGTTTGAAGATTTTTTACACACTTCAAATATGGCAAATTTGCCGCCTTACAAATTAACTTTGAAAATGAGTTGCCCTGTTATAGTATTACGAAACTTAAACCCTTCAGAAGGCCTTTGTAATGGAACAAGATTGGTTTGCCACAATTTCAACCGACATGTTATTAGTGCTACTATTGCTAGCGGTGACTTCCAAAACACACACGTCTTTATTCCGCGAATACCATTATTAGCCTCTGCTGATGAGAAAATACCAATTTCCTTTAAGAGAACACAATTTCCAATGCGATTATGTTTTGCAATGATAATAAACAAGGCTCAAGGGCAAACCTTAGATTTCGTTGGCATCTACTTAGGAGAGTCAGTGTTCTCCCATGGTCAGCTCTACGTTGCTCTATCCAGAGCTAAGAATTCGAATAACGTCAAAATACTAATACGACCGCCTACGATGGACGATACAAATGATCATTCAACATATACTATAGTGTATGAAGAAATTATTAGGAAAACATTCAGTACTTCACAGACTTTTAACTGAGAAAGCGTGCTAACCATGACGAACCGTCCCAAAAACTGTCTACAGCTACAAAGCACAGAGATTACTGCGTTCAGCTAACTCCTATCCGCCCACCTCCTAAGGTAACAGCTACACGCTTTACCAGTTCCATTGATTTTTACCATGCATGTTAATCATCAATTGTCTATATATAGAAAGAGTAATAAATATACACTACAGGCCATAATAAATCGAACAATAACTTCGACTGTATTAACACCAAGCGAAAGCATAGCTAATTCAGACAGCGAATTAACCGAATTCGCCGTTATTCGAACGTTAGTGAACCGATCTAACACTCTAGCATTACCCTACCATAGCCCTACCTTATGGTACACGAATGAGTGTTACACTATGCTTGTGCAGGTATCATTCTTACTACTCACTTCTCATTGGCAGTTGAATAGGTGGAGATCCTATCTCTATAACAACACCCCCCCAAGTACAACAACTATTCCTTCTATAAAATCAACAGAGGTGGCCTTTACCTAGACAAAGAAAATCCTTGGCACTTATTCAAGGTTGAGCTGCCTTAAGCTCACTCAACTCAGGTATCATCTATGCTACTCTTATAGTTATTTCTGCAGATAACTACTTTGGTATAGGTACAATAAAGCACATGTTTGCACTATCTCCTTTACTCTATTTGAATTACTCCTCACACTGGTGCTACTACAATTTCTGCACAAACTAAAATGCATGTTCCACTATATCTGTAGCTAAGCTCTTAACTTAAGTTACAAATTGCTGACATAGATTATAATGTTTAGGCTATTGGACTGGAAATGGTTTTGTCAATCATAAAACAGCCGAACGCTATAAGGTTCAGACTTAATAGACTCGGTTAAACATAACACCATGCACCAAAAGGAAGAAATTCAAGAATAATTAGTATATTTTTTACGAAAAGGTTACGTAAACTATACAACTAACTAAAAAGCTCTCTTGGAACTCACCAAGATTCAGCTACAGCAAAAACCTTTAAGGTAAATGTACTAAGAAATCAAAGATATTTTAGGTTAGATTCTGTATCGTCCCCTATATGGTGAAGCTTAAGGGTGAGGACGCTGTAATATGTAGTATAACCAAAATGTAGTTATTATGGTTACCAGGAGGTGTGAGGGATGAGTTGGAATTTGTATTAATTGTTGAAGTTTTAGTATGGTGTGAAGGTTTTGCAACAGATGTTGATCCTATCCAAGTAATGAAAATATTTACTGATATAGAGAAATTTGGGTGAATTTAGGCCTAATGGAACGTCGATTAAGCATAGACCAAATAACACCAGATACTCCTGACTGGACATGCAAGGTCCAAAATTGTTGATATTGGCTGGCCACGTCAAAGCCAGGACAAGAAAATACGCTTCCAAAATCTTCTTCTTGAAGATGAAGAGGTACAGTACCATTCCACGATAACACCTCTGTTGCTTCTTCACTATTCAATATACATTACGTGTTGACACCTCCAAAATGGCAATATGTTAACAGGAGCAACAAATACGGGCAGTTGTGTACGGTGAGGATATTAACCACTATGCAGGAAAGCTCCAGCTGTTCAACACATACCTGATTTCCACTGCAAGGGTTAAAGTTCCGTCCAGTACATACGGAAGAACCATGCATAGGTTCCATTGGGTGATTGACAAGGAAAATATTGTTGAACACGTGAAGCCGACTGTTGAGCTTGACATACCACTACTGCCCCCAACGAAGCTTAACACCACGCCTTTTGCCCAGATTAGCAGTGTCATCCCTTCTCCTGCTGCCGAAATAGGTATACACTCCACCCACATCTATTGCCGAAATCTACACACACTTGCACACCTGCCATACTAACATACATTTACCTCTCAAATACAGATTTTATAGGCGTTGTGGTCCACTGTGCACCTTCCAAATATGCTGGCTGAAGTCAGACTAGGTGCCCAGAAGTCACCATAACTGATGATCAGTGAGTACAACAACTAAATCCTCACAACTTATACATCCAAATAGGGATTAAATAGCCTACATGCAATCTGATTTCAGGCAACATCAGGTTCTCCTCACACTATGGGACGACTTCGACGAAATTAAAGGCACTGAATTGGAGGAAAATGAAAGACCCCAAAGCCATACCCACAATTCTTGGCAGGAACATAGGGATTTCAACCTGCCAAGGTATCTATTGATACGTAAATTTCAGCTCAATATAGTCACACCAATATCCGAGGCTATGATCTCTTTTCAACTTGCGTAGGGTTAACATTGCAGACAAGATTCAACTCAACAATATGCATTGGCTCTCCTTACCCACAGGTGGCAGCACTCCTAACCTGGTACAATTACCAACAACTTCGCCTTTACTACCACCGTACACTGTCACTAAAAAGTTGACTATTTGTTCCTTTCTTGACAGGGCTAAAGCAAACCCACATATGCTTCTGCGCCGAGATGTAGGCAGGTTTGACATGCTACCTCCCACTACTATGACGAACTCAGAAGAGCATTCAGTCATCTCCATTGCAGAACTTGCTACAACACCATCAGTACGTCTAACACATCTATCCACACACTCCAACGGCTCATTAACTGCATCACCAGCAATAACTTTTACTGGCTCCACAGGTGGGCGTGTTCCACGTCGAAGTAGAAATGACACTATCCAATGACCTCCAGCAGTTTTGTGTGTTGGAATGTCGGGCTGCAGGCAAAAGAAGCGCACAAAAGATATCAGGGAGTTCAACTGCCCCAAGTGCCAAAAGAAAACCACATTAGTGTTAGGTAGTGGAGCCTGATTATATATATTTAGCAGCCTTC
>DF360828.1:45681-56092 GCA_000787875.1 Solanum virginianum | reverse complement strand
ATCCGATTGATTTTTTTTTGTTTAGTTGGGGAGGATAGTTTCGACCTTTTCCACCCCCCTTAATCCTAAACTAATCAGTTTTAAGTCGTATTTAAGCCCTTAACGCATATTTTACACCCTTATTCTTCAGAAAACCCTCTCAAGAACTCAAGCCTAAGAAAGATCAAGATTCGTAGCAAGACTCAAGAATTCTTTTCCCAGGTATGTAAGGCCACTCTAAAATTATTATTTTTAGAATATTTTAGAAAGTATAACCTAGTTTTCATCCCAGAAGTCTCAAGTCTTGGTTTCAATTACTTTCATGAAAATCTTGCAAAGTTTAGTAAATTTCTTTACATATGCATAGATTTTTGATTTAATAATGATAAATCTTGACTCTTTAATTGTTACTAAAGTATTGACTCCTAGATTTTTAAGTTATAAATGATTTCCTGTAAATTCACATGGGTTTCATGAACACCCATAAAGCTTATCGTTCAAGACGAGTTAAAGAATTTCTTTCTTTAATCATTCTTGCATTTTAGCTGAGTACATTATATATTAAGGAATGATTTTCTTGAAAGTTTCTTGGTACTTTAGTTGACAAATCTAGTATGTTTGAAAGTACGTGAAAGATACTCGTTTTAGTAAAGTTAAAGAAGTTACATGAGTAAACTATGTAGTAAGTTGGGCTAAGTCCCCAAGAAAGCCAGATTCCAAGAATTTATGGTCTTTTAAGTACGAGCTATATAAGGTATTTTGGGAGTAGTATTGAGCACCGATATGGGTGAGAGTAGAATAAATTACTCAAACACATAAATCATGTAGCCAGCATAGGATAGGATTGTACTACAGTACCTTTCTCTTTAGCCACTAAGATGGCGCAGTTTTGGGATCGATCTACTCCCCTAGTTCTTCGTCCCCTACCCCGGCAAAGTACGAGACCGCTCCGGCAGCGTGGGCAAGACGTATATTTAATGAAGTTGAGCCAAGTACAGAGCTAAGTTTTGAGTACCATGTTTTATATATATTTATTTATATACACTAATTATTTAATGAAGTTGAGCCAAGTACAGAGCTAAGTTTTGAGTATCATGTTTTATATATATTTAGCCATGTACACTAAAGAGTTAACGTAAATGTTTCTCTTATGTTGAGTTGCACTTCTGACAAGTTTAAGAATATATATGTATATTTCATATGCATGACATATTTTGTTAGTTAAGTTATCTACAGGTGTAGTTTTAAAGTAAGTATTCTACTTTTATTAAGTTTTGGCCATCTTACATACCGTACATTCCACGTATTGACACCTTTGGCGCTGGATCATATCATGATGCAGTTACAGGTGTCTATGATAGCAGCTGATCAGTAGGACAGTCCCCATCAGCGGTCGATGAGACCTCCTAGCATCTAGAGGAGCTTAGGAGTTTCCATTTATTTGTATTTAATTTTGTTGAGGTACCTGTGAGTCTTCTCCGGTGCCTTATTTCAGAGTCAGTACTTTAGAGGCTTTGTAGACTAGAAAGACACTGTTTTAAGTTATTTCTTTGAAAGTTTTTATGTTAAGATGTATACTTTGTCACTGTATTCTTTAAGTTCATGAAATTTGAGTCCATTCTAGTTCATTACAGTATTATTGTCTTCCGCTGAGTAAGTTAGCCAGGTCAACTGGTTCGCTTGGGACTAGAAATAATTTTCAAGTGTCGGCCACGTCCAGGGTGTAGGCTCGGGGCGTGACATCTTTCTTACTAGCTACTTGTTTATTGATCTATTTATATCTTAACGATTATCATGAACCCAAACTATTACTCTTACATGCATTTACCTTTTTTTATTTCTTCTTCTATTTTTATTCACTCGTCATTGAATATCTAAAGTCTATGATTATTATATTTATAAAAAGATCAAATTTATTTTTTGAAATATTCTTTAAATTTCAAGCACTTCAACAAATCAATATTATTTTAATGTTATAAAAACTATTTATCAAATTCTGCACGGCTATTTCAATATCATATATAAACTTTTTAAAATTTTGAGTGAGGTTTGATTATTTTAACTTTATATTATATTTTTCATAGAAAATTTTTATTATTTCATTCTTACTTCATAAAGTCTACATGCATCTTACCTTTTCAAGTTTTCACTTGTAGAATTACATCGAGTATACTATAATTATTCATTTTTTATATGATAGCTTAAAAATAATGAAGCTTATGTATTAAATTTGACTTTACACCCCAAACTTGTTGAGATGACCCTGTTTGTAGATTGCCTCGTGACACCTAAGACAATTTCAACGATTCCGAATGACTTGTAATGTATAGTCACAAGTTGTTGAATGAGTCGTGGTATCCACCTTCAAATTGTACCGTCTTTGATATGTAGTACAACGAATCTCTCTTCATTGAATATCTACTTTATTTATGTGTCATAATTATGATGTTTGTAATCCTCAAAAATAATATCTTCTCACTAAAATGAGAAAATATAATTACTTTTGCTTTACATTTTAAATTAACAAATATTTTGAAATAAGGATGATAAATAATTTGAGATGATGGAGGGAGTAATTGTTAAATTGTGACAATATAACAACACAACGTACAAGACATTTTCTTTTTCATTCAAAAGACTCATTATCACACACTTGTCCTTTAGATAGTAAAGCTCTTGGTGTTCAAAAAATACACCAAACAAATGAAAATTATTCTTTTAATGCATATACTTTTTAGATCTCCATATGGCCCCCAAAGGTATGTGATATTTTCTTTTTGATACACTTTTACGGTCGTTTGGTTTGGATGTAAGTTATGATGGGATTAATTATGATGGGATAAGTTATGATATGATAAGTTATGCTGAGATTACTTATACTGAGAATAGTTTTTATTATTTGTTTGATTTGACAAATTCAAAATACTATTCATAGTATAATTTATAAGAATAATATGTGTGTTTACTTAAATACCATTCACCTTATTTTTTTTAAATTTTCTTTGTAAGCTTAAATTATTCATTGTTAAAAATAAATTTCCATCTTATTTAATGTATGTGTATACATTTTCATTATTGTGCCATGCGTTTTTAAAATTAAACTTTTCATATTATTTAACTTAAAAATAAAACTTTTCTCTTATTTAGATTTAAATAAACTTTTCATCTTATTTAACTTAAAAAAATAAAATTTACATTTTATTTAACTTAAAAATAAAACTTTCATCTTATTTAGCTTAAAAATAAACTTCCATCTTATTTAGCTTAAAAATAAAACTTCCATTTTAATTTTACTAAAAGTAAAAAAAATATTATTGAAATAGTTGACATTTTAATTGATATATAAGATGTAATTTTTAAGTGAGTAATAAACTATTTAATTTAAAATATAGAACTTAGTAGTGGAGTGAACATTTTAAGAGAAATCAAAATATAAATAAACATAAGTATTAGACAAATAAATTCAACTTATAATATATTCGTAAATAAAAATTGTATTTACAAAATATAATTTCTTAATTAAAAAATATAAAGATAATCATTAATCAAGGTTGTGGAATTATTATAAATATTATTAAAAAAATTATTAATATACATAAATGTAAAAATGGTGTATAAAACAGAGTTTAAAGAGGACATTTTTGTTATTTCACTTACTTATTATTATTCCATCTCCTAGAAGGTATAACTTATCACAGGACTAATTGTTAATTCTTGGATAAGTTATCCCAGTCTTTCTAACCAAATAAGGAAATTAAGATCACTAAAAAATTATTCTGAGATTAGATTTCCCTATCCATTACACCAAACGACCCTTTAATCTTATGTTTGATTCAGTGATAAAGATAAATATGTTCTCTTTTTCCTCATCAAAAAGCTTAATTTATTTGGTTCAATGTAAATAGGATTGATAGAGAGGGCATCAAAGTATATGCATTTTAATTTTCCTAAACAAGGATTTATACTTATAATAATCTATGTATTAAATTTTTCAGATTTTCAAAGAATTTAGAAATAATACTCAAGAAGTCTAATAAAAGAATTAAACAAGTAAAATTACATGAGATTCTCTTATTATATAAGAACGAGTTTGAGTATGAAGTTGACACGTCTCTATCGATCTGTCTGCTTCAGTAAGGATATTTTCAGAAAAAAAAAATTTAAAATTATTTCATTTGATACACTTTAATTTAATTATTTTATAATATTTTTAAAATTATGAGACCCATTTTAACTATAATCTTTAATTTTAAATTTATATCCTTCCATTATAACTTTGTTATTTTTGAATGTCGATAATATTTGTATATATTTTGTAACTATTTTGAGCAACAAATCAATGATCAATGATGAAAAATATTTTAATAATAGATATCTCAGTGAACCTCTTCATATTAGATTTTGTGAAGGAAAAAAAAGATGATCTACTACCATACAAATATATATTATAATTTATTTTAAAGTAAGAATTAAAATATTAATAATATTTATTAGATATTTATTTTACATATCATTTAATTAATACTGCTTTAAAAAATAAATTTATGAAAAAATATTAAGTTCATATACACAGTACAAGATTTTCATAACTAGTTATAAAATAAGAAGTACCAACAATATATTTAATATAGTTTCGCTAGTAGAATTTGAAACTAATAAGATGTACATGTAACTTATTTCTATATTTAAAGAAAAAAAATATTTTTAATAGAGAATCGACTCTAAAAAGAAGATACTTAAAATAGCATTGCAAGATAAATATAACAACAAAATATATTAGCAAATGAAACAATGAATAGTAAAATAAACATTGGAATATAATTAGGTTAATTTCCCTAAAAGTTTTATGAACAAATTAACTAAAGAATCTATGTATTAAAAAAAATATAGCTGTCTCAATTGTTTGACCTAAAAGCAAAAGAAATTAAACAGTTGAAGCTTTGTGAAAGAAGAGGCAACCTCGGATTCTAGAAAAGTGCCTTCTTGGATATAGTGAATTTTTTTTCCCTTTAAAATTTTTTTTTATATATAAAAAACAATTCAGATTAAAAGTAAATAGTCTAAAAATACTAATGTTAAAAAATGACAATTCGATGCACTAATTTTTCTCTAAGTGCAGGATGCAGAAAAGAATCAGACCACAAAAATCTATTGGTATACAATCTTTCTTGACATTTTTACAAGATGTTGTTTTCACAGCTCGAACTCGTGATTTCCTATCACATGAAAACAATTTTAACAGTTACACCAAAATGCACTTCAAATATGTACTAATGTAGTTGAATTTGACTCCCATGCATAAGTAGATCAAGTATATACTTTATGATAACTATTAATCACTTCAAATTTAATTTAGTAAAAATAATAATTTATTTGTTTATTATTACAAGTTAAATATTACTATTTTTTATGACAAAGAGGGAAACTACAGTCGTTACCCTTTGGGTATGCACGAGATAAATTCTCCTCCTATATAAATAGCTCGCAAATCACATAGGAGAGGTAATCTTAGACAAATTTGGTGGGACGAGCTCGACCGATAAATATTACTAATTATTAATATAATTTATTTTATAGTGATAATGTATCTAATTTAAAAATTCATGTAATTGATGTACATTAGTTATTTTTGACATCATTGGAATTGAAAAACTTTAGGAAAAAGACATCAATCCATATGCAGGTTTCTTTATAGACAAAAGAAACCAATCCTCATTCCAAGAATTTTCCACTTCCCAACTGAAATAAACAGACATTTCCTAATTATATGTTTATAGCATATAATTTTTTTCTTATATGTAATATAAAAAATTTCAGAACCCTTCCTTTTATTTTATCCAAAATACATAAAAATTGGTTATGATTGCCAATTGCTATATAGAAATATTGACAAAAATTTAAAAGCAAACCTCAGCTTTTTTGGATGGTTTTGTCTATTGCAGTTTATATGGTAGCGAAATTCTCATAAATAACATAAGTTTGAAATTTAATATGATCAAATAGTTATATGTTTATAAAATTATATGGCATAACTTCAACTATGTGACCTGGAGGGAAAAAGAGAGGCGTGTGAGATCGAGAGAGGGGGAAGAGAAAACTTCGGCAATGTGACCTGGAGGGGAGGACAGAGGCGAGAGAAATCGAGAGAGAGGAGAGAGACGAATTATATATGTATATTTATCAATTGTATGTTTGTATGTGTATATCTATCAAATAATTGTATATGTGTAACTAATATACATACATATTTGTATATCTTGCAAGAGAAATTGGAGAGAGAGGAGAGAGACGAGTGAGATCGAGAGAGGAAGAAGAGAGGCAAGCGCGAGAGAGGGTAAAGAGTGGAGAGAGACGACTTGTATATGTATATCTGCCGAATTAATTGTGTATATCTGTCAAAATAATTGTATATATGCAGTTGTTATACATATGTAATTGTATATCTAGCAAGAAATTGCAGAGAGAGAGTAGAGGCGAGAGGGAGGAAGAGAGGAGAGAGAAAATAACAAGCAAAAACCTAAATATAAATATAAATTGTAATTTTTTCAAACTATAGTTGTATAATGTAAATACATGTTATATGTTTCAAATCTTTTGGTATATTATTAACTCAAAACGATTCATGCTTATTATATAACACAATTTATTTTATTTTTTGTTTGAAAACTATCTCTGAAATTTTTAATTAAAGGTTAGTTGTTCACTTGTTTGAAGATTATTGACTAAGCTAGTCATGGATTTATCCATAATAAAGTATTTGTATTAATTTGTCAAATTTATTTATTTTTCAAAATCACAAAGATTATTTCTACTTTAAACCACGGTACATGGATTGCATGAAATCCTCTTTATTTACAATCAAATTCATTCAATTTTTCTTTTACTCATAATCCTAAATCATGATAAAAAAAAATTGTATTAAACATGGCAAAATTCACATTTCAGGTATGTATATCTCACTCTCTTAGAATAAAATCATGCAAGATTAAAAATTATCAAATAGTCAAGTTTAAAAGGATGATTAAGACTACAAATAATATAAATGTGCAATAAATAATTTATGTTAAATTTAAGGGGTCATTAGATATTCTGTCATCTTTTACCCTATTACAGAAAAATTAAAATTTTCATAGCGTTAATGGTTTTGTTAAACAAATAAAGGTAAATTAAAGAGAAGAATCAACAAATTAAAAGCATAATATTTATTTATTATTTTTATAAGGTTTGGTGGGGTGGGTGAGTTTGTTTACCTTGGGAAATTCGAAAAGTAAATAAAATATTTAGTAACGTACAATTATGCAATCAAATACAGTGATTAAGTTGCTTCTCATTTTTCAAACTTTTATCAATCAATTAATAAACTTCATGTAATCAAGAATTTTAACAATCATATATAAACGCGTTTATTTTTTTGACTCAAGTTTTTGTTTGTTGCTTTTACCTTTTGTTTTGTCCTTGTTGATAGTTTTTTTTTTTTTTTTTTTGAAAAAAAAATTATTTCTCTTTTTGGTAGAACCATCCGTTAAAGGAAAAAGTGTGAATTTATCCATTTTCTCTTTGTTACTTCTCCCAATTTACATTAGGTATTTGACTGGGTGTAAATTTAAGGTCAAGTGATCTTATGATGAATATTTTTTGTGGATGACGATTAACAAGAGTCACAGTAAAACCAATGTTAAGTCAGAGGTTTGGCGATAGATTTTGAAGTCTAAGGGTTGAAGTTGATTAGGATTAAATATTAAATACGTGAAATGCAAATCTAGTGATGTGACACTTGAGGTGGGTATGAAAGTATGATTTGATACACAAGCCATCTAAAAAAGAGTTAGATTTAAGTATTCGGGTCTATTATCCTGGAAAATAAAGAGATTGACGAGGTTGTCACCCACCGTATTAATTCAATGAGAATAAAATGGAGGCTCGTATCTGAAGTCTTTTGTGATAAGAAGGTCTTATCTGAACTTAAAGACAAGTTCTATAGAATTGGTGATTAAACCAACTATGTTGTATGGGATTAATGTTGATTAGTCAAGAACTCTCACATATAGAATATAAAAGTGATCGAGATGAGTATATTGTGATGGATACGTGGATATACAACAGAGATATGATTTGAAATAAGAATATCCAAAATAATATGGGACGAACTTCGGCGAAACCTAGACAAGATGCACAAAATAAGTTGACATGACCGAGCGCATATGATAAAGGAATGCATAGATGTCACAGTTCGAAGGTGCATAGATTGGTTATGAATGGATGTACGAGAGGTAGAGATAGACAAAAGAAGTATATCTTGGAGAGAGGTGATTGGATTGGATAGGACATGACATAGTTACAAAATTAGCTTGGACATGACTTTAGGTAGAAAGATGTGGAGGATATGAATTATTTGGATAGAAGATTTGAAGGTAGGAGTGCATCCATACTAGTAGGTAGGAGTGTATAGTCTTGTTGCCCTCACTAGTATTCGTAGGACAACTCACATAGTTTCTTTTTCTTCAATTTCTATTATTGTCTATGATTTCGGGTAATTTGATTATAATATTACTTTATAGTAATATTATTCTGCTACTATATGTTTTTCTTATTGCTATATATTGTCTCTTGTATGTATTTTCATTATGTCTCTTTTTAGATTATTTTTGTCTTGAGCCAAAGGTTTTTCGAAAATATCTATTCTACCTCACCTTTGAGGTAGATATACAGTATATGCTCTATCATTTTTAGAGTACCCCACTTTGTGAGACTATAGTGGCTAGCTAGGTATGTTGTTATTGTTATTTCAGAAAAAGGTCAAATTTACCCTTCAAGTATATGAAAAGGGCTAAATATACCCTCCGTTAATCTTTTGGGCCAAATATATCTCTAACGTTTGTAAAATGGTCCAGATATGCCCTTCAACTTAATAGAGACATAATTAATTTTTTAATTAATGACGTGACACTTTTCTATTGGTTAATTAAAAAAACCCGCCCCAAGCAAAATAACCTATGATCCACCCATATAATAAAATTCCTAAAACCTTATATCTTTTCTTAGGGTTAACCTAAAGTGAATTGTTGAACACTTTTGATACAAAAATTATTGATTCATATTTTAAAAATATAAACACCCTTAATAAAAATGCTGAATTCAGGGAAGGGGGCTTGGCAGCCATTTTCATCTATTTCCTTTCTCATCAGCTCGTCAAGTTTCGGATGACGAAAATGAAGGCCAAGCCAGTGAAGAACTAGGGCTTTCTTGTTGTCGTCGTTCCACTCAAGTACGAATTTGATTTTTTACTGATTTGAAAATCGCCACAACAAGAAAGACTTCATTTTTTGACATCCAAATCTTAGCTCCTAAGAAGGAGTTGAGATGGATATGGGTAATTTACCGCTGGGAGGGATATGGGTTAGCAAGGAAATGAGAAATGTAAGAGATGGAAATGACTGTCAAGCTAGAAAGTGTTTCTTTTAGGTTTACTTGAAAAAGGTTTTAGTATAGTATATTTGGATGTAAATTAAACGGGTGGGTTATGGGTGGGCTAGGAATTGGATCGGTTTTTTAAAAAGAAAAATTAAATTTGTTAAAGCTTTAATTAACCAATAGAAAAGCGTTATGTTATTAATTAAAAAATTAATTATGTCTCTGTTAAATTGAAGGGTAAATCTGAGTTATTTTACTAACGTTAGAGGTATATTTGGCCCAAAAGGTTAACGGAGGATATATTTGGCCCTTTCGATATACTTGAAGGGTAAATTTGACCCTTTTCCGTTGTTATTTTTACCAAGTGTAATTTAAGATGATAAAACTTTTAAAATTTGTGATTCAAAATTAAATCTAAATATTTCTGTTTGATATAGATTATCTTATTAATCATAGACAAAAGAAAATTTAAAGTTAAATTATCATAAATATATAAGACGTCATTAATTTTAGACTCATTTAGAAAAAGAAAAAGAAAGTTGCATAAATTATGACAGAGGAAGTACATCATTTAGTTACTATTTCATAATAGTAGGATGACATTTTTTTTCTCAAGTAAAAAAGACAATATTGGCTCGTGCAAGCACAAACAACATTACACACTTGATAAAATTTTATAAGTAAGATTTGGGGAAGATGGTGTACAAAAATTTTATACCTATCTTATAAGATTAAAAAAATTATTTTTGATAGACTCTCAAATCAAATAAAGCATAACAATATAAAAAGGAAAGAAATATAATAAAGAGTACTAATAGCACCAACAAATAATATAATAATCAAAGCAAAGAAAACAACATGTAATAATTAGAAGTCTAAGAAAACAGGATGCAGAAAAACAACGCTAATACCATTGATAAGGAAATAAACTAGACAGAGTGATTACCTACTAACCTTTTACGCTAATCATCGATTTTTATATTCTTTTATTTAGGATCATATCTTTGGTAAATCGCACATT